>VWZZ01005778.1:111418-138269 GCA_013399095.1 Psophia crepitans | reverse complement strand
TGCAAGGTGAGGTTTTGTAACAGATGTCACCTTCAGTACGAAAAGCTACGTAAAGTAGTATACAAAATCCCATTCATCAACCACTACCAGGGCATCACAGAGCTCTGCCAGCTGGATGCCGACAGAGGAGAACAGTGCCAGGGAACCAGCACGTGGTTCTGCGTGACCACAGCTCTTTGACCAGCTCTGTTCGAGCTCCATTGCTTGGGAGTGCCTTGGAGCTCGCATCGCAATGCCCCTGAAGAGCACTGTGTGTTCTGGCCGTGCCTAGACCTCACATCTTCCCAGTCGCAGCAGTCAAGAGCAGAAGGCTAAAACGCTGCCGCGGAGCTCTCTCTTGGACCCTCCTTTCCATCCACGCTGCCTCCGCATTGGCAGAAAGGCCCATTGGGTCTCCCAGGTTGCCCTGCCTTCCTCAGGGAGGGCAGCTGGTCCCTACTTTACTGAATCGACTTTCACGCTTCATTAAGGCCGATCGGCAAGGCACTTAATGGATGCACCACCAAAGCACCTGTGGTTTGCCTGATGAGAGGAGGGCTGTCCAAACTTGCACAGCCAGCCCACAGGATGTCCTTCACCCTTTGCTCACCATTACTCTTTGATTCAGCCTTCGAGCTCTCCACCAACCTCCACAGAGCAGTTTGGCAGTCACACTGCAACCAAATCTTGTCTCCTTCCTGCACCAGGAAGGTATGTACCGGTCTCCAACAGGAGGGAAATCCTTTTGGGTGACTGACGTTTCCCAGACCCCTTGTTAGCCTCCCTCCCGTTGAGCGCATGTGCTTCTTTTGCCCTAAAGGGCATGTGATGCGTCTCAAGCCCTCAGGAACAGGCAGTGCTCTGACCCTCCTGAACTCAGTGGAGTAAATTCCTTACCAGGTGTTTGCCGTCTCTACCAAAGCGGGTTTCTTGGCTTATATGGCAAGAAGGAAGCCTCCCGTTGGTAGGGCAGCAGTCGTGTTGGGGCACAGGTCCCGGGACTGGGGCACAGGGAATGCCCTTTGGCCAGTGTACAAACACGACCTGCAGAAATCATCATGTCACAAATACAAACGTGTCACTGCACGTGACTTTGGAAGAGAAGTCACTTTGCCACTCTGCCACAATTCTCCCTAGCCTAGGCAAGGAGGGTAGGAAACGGGCTCTGGAGAAGGTGGTGGAGGAGCCCACGAGGAGTGGGGTGCTGCCAGACCTTGTGCTGTCAACCAAAGAAGGATTGGTTGAGGATGTGAAGGTTGGGGGCAGCCTTGGCTGCAGTGATCGTGAGATGGTGGAGTTCAAGATCCTGTGTGGAAGGAGCAGGGCAATAAGCAGCATTACAACCCTGGAGAGCTAACTTGGGCCTCTTCAAAGACCCGCTTGGGAGAATCCCGTGGGCTAGGCCTCTAGAAGGTAATGGGCTCCCAGAGAGCTGGTCAATACGCAAGCACAACTGAAGCTCCTGGCACAAGATTGGTGCATCCCAAAGAGTAGGAGACCAGACAAAGGAGGCTGGAGACCTGCCTGGGTGTGCCAGGAGCTCCTGGAAAAACTCAAAGGGAAGCAGGAAGTTTGGAGGACGTGGAAAAAGGGAGTGGCCGCTTGGGAGGAATGTAGGGGGAGAGGTAGTCAGAGAATGTAGGGATGCAACGAGGAAGGCCAAGGCCCACTTGGAATTAAATCTGGTAAGGACGGATGTCAAGGAGAACCAGAAGGGCTTTTTTGAGTACATCAGCAGCAAAAGGAAGACTAGGGAAATTGTGGTCCCGCTGCTGAATGGGGACCATGCCAGGTGGGCGGGCGCGGCACACCGTGCCGGGAGTCAGGTGGCGGTGCTGACTGGCCCGTGCTGGGCCACCCTCCTGGCGTAGGGTGGGGCACAGACCCTGATCCTGGGAGTGGGTGTGAACTTCCTCGGGGGAAGCGGAGCAGGCTGCAGGGCCAGCCAGGCCCGAAGCATATGGGCACGGCGCTGGGCAGCTGGCCAAGGCCAGCCCACAAGGAGGGAGGTCTGGGGAAGGGGCTGCCAACCCCTGGGGAGAAGACAACCCTCTGGGCTCATAACACTGACTCCTCGAGGAGGAGGAAGATGACAAATGAGCGTGGAGTCTCCTGGTGCAGAGGTTAACATCAACTTTATTGTGCCGGTGGAGAGGCATCAGGGCCAGCTCCCTGGGACGGCGCACGGCTGCTCCCACGCCGTCTTCCAGGCCGGCTGTAGGGAGTTGGGGCCCGATGTTGCACGCGGGCCCAGTCTCACATCCGCACAGGTCCAGGCGGGCTGGAGTGACTGCTGCTCGCGCGCGCTGGGGAGCCACAGGAGGACCCCGAGGGCAGCTGGACGTCAGTGTTGGGGCTCCTCGTCTCGGGTGCCAGGGAGCTGTGGGATGGCCCCAGCGCTGCCTGGCCAGGGGTGCTGCTCTCAGCACTGGGTGCTGGTGCCCAGCTCCTCTTACAGCATCTTCTGGGCCAGCTGTAGGGAGTTTGGGCCCAACGCTGGAAGAGGGAGTGATCCCGCACCCGCTCGGGCCCAGGGCTGCTGGAGAGGCTGGTGCCTGCAAGCACTGGGGAGCCATGGGTCTGACCCAATGCCACCTGGCTACCAGCGCTGGGGCTGCTGGCCTCCAATGCTGGTGAGCCATGGGAAGGTCCTGACCCTGACTGGCTCATGGTGCTGGGGCTGGCAAGCTGCGAGCTGGCACTGGAGGCTGTAAGGGGAAGCAAGAAGGTCAAGGACATGGCGTCCCGGGGCAGGATGGGCCAGAGCGGTGGCCCCAGCCCTTCTGGAGCAGAGAGGCTCTGCCAAGCCCACCCTGAGCACCCGCTGCCAGGCCTTGCCACCCTCTGGCCCCAGGCCAGGGGCAGCGGGGTGCTTTGCTTCTTACCGGTGCCCACGCCAGCACAGCTGTTGCACTCCCAACTAGCATACAACATACTTTTAGGTATAATGTAAGATGTCGTCTTGTTATCAGATGCAGGGTAAGGGGTCTCTCAACCTCGAGAGGCATCCCTAGTCAAGGGGGAGATCACTGCTGTGCAGTCCACTGCTGTATGGGAGAGCTCAGTAGGCTCGATGCAGGGGGGCTTCAGCAATTTATAGCATAAAGTAATTGTCTTATAGTCAACCCCCCCCTTTGGTGTATGCATGCAGCCATAGCAGTTTTAGTTTTGTCCTGTCCCTGAGAAGATACAGCCTGGCACAATTCCCAGGATTTGCACAGCTTCCTACTTACGGGTGATGTCTGAACCCAGTCAGAGTGCAGCCCCTGTCACACCCAGCAGGTTCAGCAGTGGGCTCAGTGATACTTGGTGTGGAACTACTCCTGCTGCCTGGGCACTCACTGAGCAGCAGCCTGGACTGCTTTCCTTGGGGACTCCTGAATTGAAACTGTTGCCAAAGACCCCCAAAGACTGATGACGCAGGTCCGTTGGCTGCCCCGTAGCTAGCCCAGGTACAGTAAGTTTCTGAGGGTGAGTGGCCTCTCCTCTACACTTCCCTCACATTGCTTTGTCCTTTCCACAGGACATCCTCGTAGGCCTTCCAGAAGACAGCTAGCAATGGAAGGTTTCAGTCTTCCCTGCCCTACCTGCTCCTTCCTAGACTTTTGCAGAATCTTTCCCTTGCAGAAGGATGGAAGCCTCGGGGGTGTTCGAAGATGACTGTGAGCAGTGGTAGAGGTGAATGATCAGCAGTCGAGAGGCTTGTGCAAATTTCTTCCACTAAGAATCCCATTTATTTCAGGTAAACCAGTTTAAATGGCAATGACTGGGGAAATACACTGCCGAGATAAGAAAGCTGAACGTCTAACTTGTCCCTCTCAAGACAAGAGAGTGACAGAAGATCAAAAAGCAAATAGCCATAAAGTACTAAATAGATGAAGAAGAAAACCTATTTTTTCTTAAGTTCTGTTCTTTTTACTTCCTTCCCTATGCTTTCTGAAGTTTGTCTGAGTCATGTTTTCGTTTGGATTTTTTTTCTGTCTCCAGAATTCATTTTGCATTATAGAAGTGTGAAAGCATATACAAAAAATCTTTACTTACTCTCGCATATTCTTTGGCAAACATGAAAAGGTAAGTTTATAGGTAGCAGGCTTTATGTTTGAAAGCCATGAGATCAGACTCAATTGTTAAATATCTTAGTGCATCATGCTGCTTTGAGAAGGTCTCAAATTGAACTAGTTGTAGTGGTGCATGGTCCTTCCTGAGGCTGGGAGGTCCTCCTAGTTGTAATAAATGCCACATTTTGCAGTATACTGCCTTACTACTTCTGCATGCTCTTAGTTTCTCCTAAGGATTCCCATAGCATTGATGTTCTAATGCACCGCTTTCCTGTGACTGAGAGCTTCACAACCATTAACTGCTAGACATAGTGCATCGTTATATGAAGAGACCTAATGATGTACTATTTACAGCAGTATAGGGTTTCAATCAAGGCTAACCTTTTCAGGCCGTGTTGATGGACATTAAACTAAGAAACAGGTAAATCAAAACCCCAAATTAGCAAAGGAACAAAAAGCGCAGGGCACCTGCTATCAGCCCTCCTGACTTCACTGAAGTTTGTACAGCTGCATGGTTCAACCTGCATGGATTTTTCATGTAGGATAGCTGGAGAAGGTGAAGGGGCACTAAGCTAAATTCTCTTTGATTTTTACAGTAATAAGGCACATGTTAGTACCAGAATACATTATGCAGTCACACATTACTAGAAAAATCCTCTTTCTGGCAAATCTGCACTCATGCACGGATCAGCACTGATGCTCACACAAAATCGCTGCCTTGGTCTGCTACCAACCAGTGCTTTCCTGGAGTCTGATCACTCAGATTACTTGGAATATTTTAAGAATAAGGACTGCTGTATCAAATCACTTTATTAAATCGATGTGACTGGACAAAGGAATACCTGACTGCTTTTTAAAAGATGTTTACATATTTGCAAAATTATGAAGGTGGCACATTTTGATGTCTTAAAACTTAGTAGGTTTTTTTCATTATAACGTTTCATCTGCCATATTCGAAGATACTGCAAACATCAATGTTTAGTATCTTTGTTCAGTCTTCCCTTTCACTCGCTTTGTCTTTTGATGTATCTTTTCTCTCCTTGCAGTTCCAAGGTTCCCCCTGTGGCGATTAAAGTCAGCTGTTCGGAGTATCCTGCCTGGTTACCCCGCTGGCTTGATGTCCTGGAACTGCGGAACGTTTGGCGGGAAGCAGCGGGCTGGTGCTCCGCGGGGTGCCATGGAGCTGCTGTACCGGCTTCTCCCTGGCGGTGGCACCAGCCGTACGAGGGTCGGGGTGGTGCAGACACCACCCACCCCCGCACCCCCGGGCTGGAGCCGGGTCCCGGGGCCGTAGGGGTAGCAGGGGGTGGCACACGCAGCGTTATGCATCACCCCCTTAGCTCTTTCGTTGGCATGCGTGTTGCTTTTGCGACGGGTTAGCTTCTGCTTAGCTCTGTGGTGCCTTCTCTGAAACGTGGCGCTTTCATCGTCTGGCGGTTCTGCTGCCTGCATTTCAGGGTGGCCGGTTGTGCGCCATGGCAGTCTCGCTTACACCATGTTGTAGGTCAAACAGCGTGCCTGCCTTTCGGCACACTGCGTAGTTACTGGGTCTGCGTGCGCGTGAGACAATGAACCAACGTGTTCAGCGTGACAGCTGTGTTTTTCTGAACCCAAGTTAGTGCGCAGACCGAACACATCCGAGTCCGGCGGACAGCCCCGCCGCCCGCTCGCTCTGCTGTCACACACACAGCCTGTTGGGTGTGCTTTCGGCCCTCGCCGTGCAGGGGGGAGGCTGGGACAGATGGTGACAAAACAAGGAGGGGAAAGGAGAGACTGGCTGCTCCCAGAAGCAAAACCCAGCTCTCCCTTATGCAATAGCTGCCTGTGGTGTTGTCCCCCACCTCACGTCGCTCTCCCGTGTGCGCGCTCTCCTTCTCTTCTCCAGACAGCTTTATGTATGAAGCACCTTTGAACAACTGAGCGGCACCGCGTTTCAGGAACAGCTATGGAAAGTACCAAAAGCCTTCTCTTTGCTGAAGGCAGGTGCTGTTTTAAACCAGCATTTCCTTACCGCACGTCTATTAACATCCATTTTGTATAATCCAAAAAAAGCTTGTTCAGCTTGTGAGTGAGGACATCCTCCCTGCAGGCCCGAGGCTCGAGGCGATGGCTGTGCTGTGTTCTGGAGGCGTATCACTAGTTAGCTTTAATCCGGCTGGACTGAGCACAGCACTACTCAAACAGCAACACAGAGTTCAGTGCGGGCTAGCTAGCTGAACAAGTGTCTGGGCTTCCCGAGAGGCTTCTAAAACTTGCAGTCATGAAAGACTGGCTGCTACAGTTGTTTTACTACACTGTAGCATGGTAATAGAACTTTTTGATGTGACTGCAGAGTGAGAATACGATTCAAATTCAAATCACTAAGACATAAATTCTTCAGGGCTTGGTCATGCTACTGAGCTACTTAAATTTTTGTGTATTTGTGTATTCAGCACAGTAGCTGAATGCAGTTACTGAACAAAGAAGTGTGTAGTTTTATTTCCCCAGAAAGAGGTAAAATGCATTAGTGTAAGACCCCATTGAAAACTCAGTTTTAGACTGTGTTTGCAGCTGACCAATGGCTACCTGCTGTTGGTTAATACGGAGCAGCTGTACTTTAATGGTAGCAATGTTGTCCTATGTCCAAGCCCCAGGTATGTACTTTACCTTTGAAAAGACAAAAGTATTATGTGGCAGCTTCTGATAATGTTATTGTATTTAAAAGAACAGATGCTTGTCAGAAGAGATGGCAGTGAGCAGGCGCACGCTGTTACCCTGGGTCCAACGCAAGATAACGTGGTAAAATTTAACCACAAAAGTGGTTTAAGGTAATTCCTTTTACATTGCACCACCAGCTTCCATGATTCAGCTGAGGAGTGGTAATTCTGCATAACTTTGCTGACTTGTTTTCATCCAAGAGAGTGAGTGTTGAAACACTTGAGTGGAGAAGTGCCTTAAAAAAACCCCCACAAACCACACACACACACACGCACGCACTTTTTTTGACGGTGGTTAACTGCTCTGCAAAAATTGTTGGTGCTGCAGCTAGCACTAAAAAAGAAGATAGCAGCCATCTTACAGACATTATGTTTTCATGTTTTACTGAAGATATTGCTGAGCAAAAATGAAGAACCATCCTTGCTTAATTTGCTTACATATTAATATATTTGGATTTGATCCATTTGCCTGTACAATGGCAGTCTCAGACTCAGACATAACCCAGTCTGAAACAAATTCCTACCAGGAGACTTTGGCTTTATTTTTACTAGCAATCAAGTACTTTCTGCATGCAAACATGCCCAAAAATTCAGTGTAGATTATTGTTGTGTAGAAGGCCCTTGTTTTAAACGTCTGATTGTGGAAATGGTATTACTTCAACTAGTAGATTACTATGGCAAGGTTAATACATTAAATCTGCTCATTATATCCAGAAACTTTTGACATGTTGGCTAATATGACCAACAGTACTTGGTGAGGGTCTTTTTGTTGTTTTGGCTTTTGTTTTGAGAAAAAGTATGAAAGCATAAACCAAAAATGTAATGTGGATGATAAGCAGTAACTGTAATTGTGTAATTCAGTGCATTTTGTAGTGTGTTAAAAGTTTAGGGTAAGTGACAAAGAAGAGCAGCTAATCTGTGGTCCAGTGGGGCAGTCACACAAGGCGCAGGTACGTCCTACGTTGGTTTTAAAATCTGCTTGCTAGCGAATTCAGGCAGAGATGTAAAGATCCAGCTCCCTGATTTTTTTTTTTTTTATTATTTTTCACCACCCTTCAGTTTTCCCTGGGCCCCAGGCTTGCTCCCGGCTGGCATTGCCCAGTTTGTGCTGACTTAGGCCAAGGTTAAGCAGGCTGGCACAACTGCAAGCATGACTTGCTAGTGGGTAGGTTGCACCCAATGATTGATTTCTGAGCAAAGAAGCCAAAGGAGAATTTTTTTTCTACCAACCAACGACACCTTCAAAGGGCTCTCTGTTCTTTGGCATGGAAAGTTTTGTAACTTCCTGGCCATGCTCTGTGCCTTCTCCTCTTCCATGTGTTTGTGGCTTGCTTTTTCTGTTAGAAGTTACAATCCAGTGCAACCGGAGCAGCAGCTAATAAACCTTCATGTACAGCTTTTCTCTCTATAAAGGAATGAGAAGTTTCTCTATATTCATCAATATCTTTCCCATTAAAGTTTGTTTTCCCCATGTTTTTAGAAGCAGTGTTTACAGTGTTTGAAACAGCTCTGCTGGGAATTACAACTATTTTCAACATCAGTTTTATTAGAATATACATGATCAAAGTATTTCTGCTTTTCAACTCTCGAGTGCTCATTTCAGATGTATGTATTTTGGTTTTGCAAACTTATACTCTTTAAGAAAAGCTGGACACCCCCTCCCTGCAATCTTTATTTTTCTAGCTTTAGAACATACTCTATTTAACTTTCAGAATATTGAAGACAATATGTCAGATTTTTGTTCTCTATTTTCTTTTTATTTTTTGCTGAATATGAATTCCATATAGCTAACTGAATGATACTGCTGTTTTCCACAATAATATCCCAGAGTATTCATCTTCTGTGGAAGATAATCTATTCTCTCATTGTATAAAACATCATGAAAATGATAATTCTTTAAAAGGAGAAACTGGGGCCTGTCTCTTGTAAGCGTTCTTGAGGAATATCCTCAGTTAAAAAAGCAAAGGCATTTTTTGGGGGTGGATGTTTTTTCGAAAGAAGGAAGAACAAAGATGTTACAGACTTGAAGAGGTTGTTATGCTTAAAAAAAGGGAATACGATGTTAAGACATGCATGAATTTGTTGGTGAGAAGATTGAGAGAAGGCTCTGTGTTACAATATATGTCTGGAGCTTGGGTGTGTCTGATTAAATCTTTGGCTTTTTAACCCTGACAGTTATGCCATGTACTTTAAAAAAACCCCAACTAATATTGCTCTATTTGTTTTAATTTCTGCTTATACATAAACTAAAAATATTTTTCCCCTTACAAGTATTTTTAGCTTCTTTTGAGATGAAACTGGCATGTAAGATGCAGTCAGTAATATCAATTAACTTACCATCTGTATGTTTTCAATGAAGATTTTAATGTGGGTTAGTAGGATATTGCTTTAAACCAAGGCACTTGAGAGTTGATAAGGGCCATTCAGAACACACTGAACTAAGTCTTCCCTAAAGTTAATGTTTAATTAGGTAGCCTATTTATTTTGTTTGCAGTTTGTCCTAAGAAGTTATAAACCAGTGCTTTCACAGTGTAAGCTGTAAGGAGTCACAGGCTAAAACAGGCTTTAATTAGAAATCTCAAAAGCAGCAGCAAACCCAAGATCTCAGCAAGTGGCTGAATGAAGATTGTTCTGCAAGATGTAAGTCGTGTGAGGAATAAGCCTAAGCAACATACTAACTGCCCAGACAGTATATAAAGAGATGGACATACCTATTGCTGAGATATACCTGCTGGGTAAAAGTAGACAATAGCCCCTAAATACTTTTTGGGAGAGAAACAAGTTCCTGTCAAGTTAAAGATTATTTTCTTATTTAAAGGCAGTGGGGGATTAGATTTTATATCTGAATTTATGCTTGGGCTCCCATTCCCTGGAAGAGATATCCCTTTCTTCTTAGATTTTATCCTACCTCCACCCCCAATCATAGGGCTCTTAACTGCAACCTAAGTGAGAGGGTGTGTCCATACTGTTTAAGTAAATAATGGTACTGACATGAAAGCAATTGTGGCTTTATTCATAGTGCTCCTTACAGAAGCAAACACTGGGCTAAGGTATTACAACTCCTATTGCAAAGGAATCAAGATAAAGTTACTTGTCCAACGCAGTAGGAAAATAATTGTTTATGTATCTGTCAAAAACAATAGCTTCTACATAAAATCCTCATCCAAAACAAATAATTTGAAGAAATACTGATGTGTTTATATATAATATTAGGAATGCTGTCATCACAGCACTGAATTTTAGGTGGTGCACAAGCTACTCTTTATATTATTGTTGAACTAAGATGTCATTGGCCTCTGTTCTTCAATTCTATGTTTACAGCTGGATTCTGTCTTCAGAAGTGCATGAATTTCATCGGTCAGAGGGGAGTTTGCTGCAATTGCCTGCTTGTGCGGCAATGGCCACCTGATGGTGTACCGAAGCGGCTGAGGCCTGTGCTTCCTTTCTCTGACTGTCCCGTGGGTGTGGTAAGGAAGCAGAAGGGTTCGATGTCACTTCCTCACGGATTTGCTGTTTGTGCCTGTCACCACCTTCTGATCTATTTTTTTTTTCATTGGTGGAGTTCAACTTTACGTACAAACACAGCTTCCAAGGAAATAGAATCGTGTTGGATATTTCATAGGCAGAACTGCAGAATTCAGCTTACTGATAATGTGTTTGTGCATGCATTTATTTATTTTATGCCCCTAATAGATATTGTTGCAAAACCCAAATGTGCATATCTTATAATTTTCATGTGTAACTGACTTTCATGACAGAAGGCTTGTGACTTCTTGGCCATTTACTTTGTATAATTGGAGAAGAATTTTCCCATTCACCACAAGCAAATCAGGTTTTAGTGCTGGAGATTAAGTCCCAGTTACCACTATAATCTGCACACAAGGTCTTTCACATTAATGCTGGTTTTGAGACACCTAAAGCTGTAACAATTATACTATTGATGGACCTGAATTAATCAGGTAACCTTATTAACTTTCTCTTTGAAATTATACATGGAGGATTTTCTTAGTAGTTTGGCCCATTACTTGGAATCATTCACTTTAATAGTAGTTTTTATGTTCAAAGTGTACTGCTGAATCCCATGGTCTGCTCAGGGCTTGCTCAAGCATCTATCAGTTCTCGGAATATTGTCAGTCATTTTATTAAGTTTCTGGGGTTTGTTCCAAATCCAACATCGCTCTGCATTAGAATAGAAACTGAAGAGGTACTATGTTAGCTTTTCCACTTCATATCTTAAGCAGCAGGTATTTTTGCATTACTTTTCCCTGGGCTAGGGCACACCCTTGGTTTCCAATAAAAAGAGTTAATGCTGGGACAGGTGAGATTTTTAGACCCTCAGCTACTGTCCTGTTAGCGCTGATTTTATTACATAGGTCACACAAAAAGGGAAAACTTAATTTAAAAAACAAACAAACAAACAAAACCTTTAAGGTTATCTTAATTGTAAACCCATGGCTTGTTTTCTTTTAGAAGGGAGTTTAATTTACTTTTGGCTTTCAGTTTACTACCTTTTGAAATTGCATCACCTTGGTCTCCCTGCTTCCCGTCTTACAACGATCACACAGTTCTAAAAGATTTTATCGGACAATACACCAGCAGGAATTTGAACTATGTTCTGTTGCTTTGGAAACAAGAACTAATATAACAGAAGTTTGCATGAAACATCTATAGACTAAGGCCCATACTGAGCTTAATTTCAGGGAGTTGTACGTTCTAAAGCAAACTCCCAGCCTGAGGGGGGACACTGGTTGGTTAGTCTGATTCAGTAAAGCTTGCCATGCTGCTGTTACTCAGCTGTAGCAGAGGGCCGGGCTTACTATGTGTGGTAGGAACAGGCAGAGTTTGTGTAGCAACAGCTCTCCTAGCCAATCGACAGAGATGTTAGATAAAGTGGAAGCATTTGTAGCACTTCCTCTGCTTTTATTTTTAATATGCTGTTTCCTCATCCCCCTCCTCCACTGCAGGCGTAAGGTTTCACTTGGGTTTGTGCAATAGAACATGGTTAAACCAAGCTTTTTCTGTTTAATTATTTAGTTGTCACCTACATCAGCCAGGGAAAGGTTCTGTATTTTGTTTTCCCCTGCCTTTTTGTAAACTACTTTGCAGTGCCAGCTGTACGGGCTGGCTAAGCAACATGCCTGAATACCTGTGTACACGTTTTTCACGAGGACTTAGGAGAGAGTGAACATATTTTTTTTAGTGCTGACTGCAGTTTCCCAATATCCATTTTGATTAATGAGGTGACAGTAAAGGGAGTAGTAGAAAGCTCCTACTTCAGCACAGTGTAACTCGTCACATATTGTGGACTGCTGAATCATAAGCGGTTAACGCTGGTGTTAATGAGTTTCCTCTGCGGAGACAGAGGGGGTTGGGGAGCGAATGCAGACGATGCTTGCAAGCAGCCTTGCACTGTAAGGGAAGGGGAGGGGTGAACAATTCATGCAAGTTGGAAAAGCTAGTACTGAAGAACTGAACTCTGGTCCCACCTTCCAGGTATTTAAGACAGCTGGGGCCACTGGGTGATAGAAATACAGAAGAAAGGGATCTCTCAATCTCCTGTCTACTACTCTGTGTTTTGGAACAGAGGAAAATTAGTCTTTTCCTTAAATTAAATTGTCATTTGCTAGGCAAATTGGTAATTGCTCACCCCTCCTTCCATCTCCAGCCCAATTATCAGATTTATTTGATAATCTGATACTAAGCAGCGTCTTTGCTTTGATAGCAAAGTCCAACCTTCAGTAACAGCGGCTGACTCGCAGGGAAGATACACATGGTATCTCTTTAAAAGACAGGCTCTTAAACACAGAGGCCCTTTGTGCTGCTGAGTAACTTGGCCTGCTGTTTCTGACACGTCCCTGAATTTAGCTGTATGGTATTTCATATCCTGTAGTCTTGTTTGCATTTGTTTTTAAAATGCTGTCTCACCAAAACCAAAAAACGATACCCTGTTGCTCAGCTGTCAGGCTTGGAGGTAGTTGAGGATGCTGACCTGTGATCACACAACAGAGCATGGTTTGTTTGGGAAATAAGCAGTTCCCTTTCCAAAGAGTAAGCTCACTGAAAGATTATGTGTGGTGTTTCCAGTGCTTATCTGAAGAAAGGTAGAATCTTTACTTTGTTTGAATCGTCAGTATTAAATTTGTCCTTTGGTAACTTTTGTAAAAACAAGTGTGCAAATGTGAAACTGAACTTTCATTTCATAAGTAGAATTTCTGGGGTTTTCCCACCTGAATGTCCACGTTGCTTTTCTAAGGCTACAGTTTTATCTGTGTTGTTGCAGGTCTCGTAAAGCAAGTTAGGAAATGGGCTGTATGCCAAGCACTCATTGAATGACACTTGTAAATTTTGTTTTACTTCTGAGTATATATTGAGAACACTTAACCCCCCAGTGCAAACTGCTGAACACTGAGTTCTTCAGCAAATCAGACCACGTGTTGACATGTTTAGATGTTCCACAGTATATGCAAGTCATTAAGCACTTGCTTTAGAGCACTTTAGCCTACCTGTTAAGAAATAGAATATTGCTCAAAATAGCCTTTTCTTTATGATGCAAGCTCTTTGTGCATACCTTTACACTGGTGGTTTTTGATTTCAGGGTTGCAGAGACGGGTAACCAGCAGTTAATCGAGTGTAGGGTGTCACTGCACTTTGCTTTCTGCTGGCAGCACAGCCGAGACAGCTGCAGAGAAACAAATTCAGCCAGGTTCTGTTCACCACTCAGCCCCTTCACGTTCACGGCCACTAGCTTTGCAAAACATGTCAATATACAGCTAAAGGTGTGCTGAGCTAATCAGTACCAGCGACAGCTAAAGATTTGGTTAATGAGCTTTTTTTTTTTACCATTCTAGAAACATAAGCAGACAAGACAAATGACTATATAGCTTTAGATGTTATCTGACAGTTAAAGCATTTTATTCAAGAAATAGTTATCTAGTTTAGGTACCCATGTGTCTCAAGCCAAATCACCTCTGTCCTTGTGTTTGTCACATACAACTTTTTTTGTGTTTTATGCAGGGTTCCTCTTACGCTTGCTCCTGTGGGCTATTCCCCTGGTTCAGATGACCACATATTGTACAGTGGCAGAAAACCTAATGCATGCTTCTGCAGTCTGCTCCCTGCTGGATTCTCCTCCTGAAGGCATTTTTGCCACTCATGATGCAATATTTGTTTTACAGTGGTTTTCACAAATGTGATCACTCATACTAGACATCCAATATGCAAGATCTTATTTTAGTCCCCCTGCATGAACTGAAGTTCTCATGGCTATTTATACTAGCTTGGTTTTGCATGTGACACTTAAGAGTAACGGAATATAAAATGTTACAGCTTTTTAAATTCCTTTTCTTAGGTTGGCTCTTGTCTGTGCCATTAATACAAGTAACAAACTGCAGCCACAGTGGGGAGAAAGAGCATTACGTAGCAGCAAAGCCATTGACTTGAATATCTTCCCCACAAGCTTCTCAGATGAAGTTATTTTCTCTGTGACATACTAGTGAAAGATGTACATGTGCAGTCTTAGCTCTTTTCTAGCCCAACTTTAGAAAAAGCTTAAATTGGAAGAAAAAAAAAAATAGCTACAGCCCTTCCAAGAAAGATCTTCTGAGCATAAGCAAAGCTGAGTTTGACATGCTGTAGTTTCTTAAAGACAGCTGTGGGGTTTTGTTTTATTTTTTTTTCTAAGTTAAAAGCATATGTTTTCTGTTTTAGATTCACATAGATTTTTATCTCCTAGACACCTTCTGCACACACTCCTCTCTTATCGTGTGTGATTTGTAATGCGTACTTTGCATAAGAAACTGCCTGATAAATTGCGATCCATTAATGTCTCAATGCAGATAATTGTGGATGCTTGGATGCTGCCATATTCTACAGTTTAGCTGCGAATGTACTAGATTCTAACTATACATGATATGTGTTTTGTACTGTCAAGAAAAGAAGAGATAGCAAAGCATACAAAACAAGATTATATGGTGCAGTCACTGTGTTTAATTCTAAAATTAATTACCAATTCCAAAATTGGTGGGGTTGTCATGGCAATTAACATTCACGTTTTAAATTTTTTTTTTTTGTTATTAGGTTACAGCTGTTGGAGGCAGTGCGGAAAGTGTGTTGTCAAATGGAATAGCCTCATCTATTTTTGACTAAAGAGAGTCTTTATACTGTGAAGGTAATGGTGGGTAGTGAAAAGAGCTGAACAGTTCGGTTGCTCAACTTGTTGGTACCTAATGAATATGTCAGCATTTAAAAAAAAAAAAAGGATACTAAAGCACCTAGGCAAAAGGCTTACTGGTTTCTGTAGGATAGCAAGTGGGTGTTTGTTTATATAACCTTATTTGAGCTCTGGGGATAAAGTACTTTAAAAAAAAAGTTTCTTTATACATTGCTTTAAACTTAAGTTTAAAGACAATGGTTTTTATATTGTAGAAGAGATGTAATAAAAATAGCTTGTAATGAAACAATATCTAAACCTCCTAAATTAGTTAGAACTGTAATTTAACAAAACAACAAAACCTTATACATGCTAATTTCCGACCTCCCAGACTGCAGTCTGGAAAAGATGAACTGTATGACCAGCTATATACAGCAACAGTGGAAGCATCAGCTCACCTGCCTGCAGGGTGGCACCACCACAGCTATGTCTGTGTTTGTGCTCCTAGGCTCGTCAGAAGGCGACTGGGATCTCCTGTTCACGCCCAGTCCTGTATAGTACATAAAATTACTCATTCCTGAAAACCCCAGTGTTGGTTTGACAGGCTGTTTTAAAGGTGTCTCTTATTTTCTTGTTCTAGTAGATAATTAACTGAAACTGTAACATAGAGTTTTTGCTTTTTCTGATTCCTGGAATGATGGTCACTGTACTTGCTCATGTCCTGCTAAACTTCTGAATCTAGGAGTCTTTCAACCATGCCATTCTTGCCTGTAAACCTTTGTAACCTGGGATAACAACTGAACTGATGCTGTTCAGGTAGTATTTTACATATCTTGCCATTGAATAGACAGATATTTTGGGGAATAAGACCATTTTGATTTTATAGATTAAATTTTGTAGTGATAGAGTCACAATACAAGATCTTTGTCTTCTGTCTGGGGAGAGAAGCAAAGATAAAATGATGAAGTATTCTGTTTTGAAAAAAGTTTTCCTTTTCATTCTTGGAAAGCAATTTGATTTCCCCATCCAACCTCCCAAACTTCCTGCTCTTCGTATATAACCTTCCAACATAATTAATAGTTACTGTCCTTATGCCATTTCCAAAGCGCTCCATGTCTAACACGGGCGTGAGTCTGGAATTCTTTTGTTCTGACCTAAGATAAAAGTTTTAGTGCATGACAGTGGGAAACGAGCCAATGGCTAGAGGGCCGGTTTTAGGTTCCATAACTGCACCAGGCACTGTTAATTTATGCTTCTGATTTTGAACAAAACAAACAACATTCAAGGGAAGAACTGTCACATGTAGATGTTGGACACAAAAGTGTTTCAGGTTCATACCAAGGATGAGTGTGAGGGTGGTTAATGTCTGTCTCCTTTGGGCACTTCAGATGATCATTGGGAAGTGCTTTGTGTTTATTCAGAGTTAGTTGCCATTGGTGATTTTCTTCTTTTATTGAGGATTCAAGCATGGAAGTGCCACTAATAAAATGGTGCCTTTACCTAGCCTGCCAGATTTTGCAGTACTGCAATTGTATTTGCCTCTGGCTTCCGGTGACTGTAAATAGGGCAGATCGACACTATAGGCTTGGAAGCAGGAGCAGTTTTTCAGGATACAAATAAAAATGAGGTGTCTGTCTCCTGCAGGCTGTCAGTGGACTTCGGTGCTTAGCTTCTTGGTTTCTCTTTTTTTCTTTTCCTTTCTTCTTTTTTTCTTTTTTCTTTTACTTGTTTCTAATCTCTACTGTTCGGGGGGGAGGGGGGAAAGAAAAAGACCTGTTTATATTAATAGCATTTTAAAAATAAGTATTAGAATTATCTGATCCATACTCTGCAATCTTTTAGATCCCTGGTTTCTATCATATTCTGCTGCTCTTTTTTTTTATCATCAGAAAGTGAAAATTTTCTTGTACACGGAGAGAAAGCACCAGCCTTGGCTTCTTAAAAGATAGTGTGAAGTTTGCCATTTCATTCATTTATCATAGGTACTGTGACTGTTTATACCAGACCTCCTCCATTTAAGTTTGATTTGGTATGAGCTTATTATAAAGGCAGGACCCTGGGCCAATTTACTGATTGTCCTACCACCCTAGGTCAGGATGACAAGCCACTGATAATAGCCTGAATGACTGACAGCAAAATGAGCAAATACTGAAAAACAGCAGGTTTGTGTGTTGGGCGGGGTTTTTTTTTTGGTTTTTTTTTTTGTATGGGCAGCTTGTCAGCCTTCTCATTGAAGTAGCAATCTGAAACAAGAAGGTTTATTCTAGCTGTTTATTTCACAAATACATGGACTAAATTTTGATCAGCTGAACCTGATGACTGCTGGCATTTAAGAGGCATTGGCATACAGAACTCATTGAAAATACTTAGAGAGGGTAATCCCTCTTACAGAGGTATATACAAAGACTGTCATAGTACATTTCAGAGTCCAAGTTCTGTTCTGTGGTACGTGAAAGCTTTAAAATGTCCTGTAAAGCCTTCAACTGAACCGTTCATTAGCCACTTACTCCAGATGCCCTCAAGGATTCTGTGGAATGCCAGTTGTTCTAAATCTGGCTCTCTGAACACAGCAACCAGCCACCATTCCCCGGAATACTAAAGCCATATTTCAGACAGTAAAATACAGTATTGGTTGAAATGTTGACTTTTGTGCTGCTGATAAAAGGTAAGATACCAAAATTAAACATCTAACAGTTGCTAGCGATGTCTCATTTCAGCTGACTTAGGTTATTAGTGAAATCTTCAGTCGTATCCTCTTGTGTACTGCACTTTCTTCCTTGTTCTTTTACCTGCATTTAAACAGTAGAAACTAAGCTGAAGACTTGCCAGTGCTTAAAGGAGTAGGTGCTCCTTCCATGTTGCTTGGGCTGGGCCTACTGCTCACCCAACCATGTGGTCAGCAAGCCAGTCCCAACCTCCTAATCCAGCAGGAAATGCCTTTTTTGTTAATTCTGGTTCCATGACAGCTGACTTTGGGTCATACAGGTGCCACAGTTAGCCCAGGAGATGTAGGAGGAGCATGTGGTTGGAAGAGGGAGGGGGTTAAGACAGAAGTGGGAAAGGAGAGAGGAGGCAGGCTAGTTTGCAGGTTTTAGCACCAAACAGAAAGCTTCAGGATACTTGCAAGTGGTTTTTTGCTTATATTTGTTGTATTGTATACCTGGAGTAGTATATAAGTAGAAAGATCTGTGCAAAATTTATCAGTGTTCTTCTGGCATCTTCCCTGCTTCCCTAATGCCCCTGCATGAGAGTAGATTTGCATTGTGTTGTTCCATGAAGGGCAGTAAGCCGAAGCTACAAGCTCATACGTACCCAGAGGCAACTTCTTGTGGAGATGTACAGAGTGTTAATACTGAGAGAACTAGAGGTCTGACACATAATGTCTTTAAAGACACATATCTCTGTATAGCATGACTGTTCTTCAGTGATACTCCAAGATTTTTCATTTCACGCTGTCATATCATCTTTGTGGGAAGTCTTGTATTTTTCCTGTAAATATTTAGAAATCTACATTTAATTATTTGTATTAAGAAATTTACAGTTAAGAATCTGGTAGGTTATGTGTATCCAAGGTATGATAGTGAGTTTGTTTTCATTACCTGCCTTCATCTGATTTTCCTAGTATGGATTCTGATCTTTACAGATTGCTTTGCTCTCATCATTACATTTTGGTAATACTTGGGTTACCAGTAAATTCGACGACATTGCAGTGTGTAATAGTTAAATGTGTGTGTAAAAATACTCTTTAAAGTGAGAATTACTGAAGTATATGACAATAGAAGTTTGTTTCATATGTTACACTTGTAAGAGAAAATGCTTTTAGTTGATGTAGCTGGACAAACTAGAAACCAGTGAATTCTGTCCTGTAGCTGGAGAGAAAAGAGCAAGAAACTACACACACACGTATGAAATTTAGGAACTACTCTGGTGTGCTAAATCAGTGTGCTTTATTCAGAAGAGTAACTGTGTAATTAGAAGTTGATTGAAGTGCTGCATCTTGGAAGCTTTACCTCTGATGTAACTAAATTCGTGTTCTTGTTAGGAGGGGATGTGAACTGATTCATGGTTTCTATGCAGGGAATTCACCATTGCCAGGAATGTATGTGAGACTGGAATTGCAAATTACAGAAGAATCTGGATTATGGAAGTACATGTCCTGTGTGTTGCAACCCATAGCAATGGGCCTAACAGTCTCCCTGTGTTTCTGCTGCGTGGATTCCTCATTCCCATGAGGTTTTTTTTGTGTTTTTTTTTTTTTTTTGAATGCAGGGGTATTTCAACAGATCGGGCAGAATTCACCTTCATTTCTTACCCCCAGAAATGAGTAAATGTATAACCCCAAAATAGCGACAGCAATGCACAAACCCTAGCACTTTAATCTACTATAGTTGTTTATTTAATTTATGGCCTATCAGTCTTTTGAAACAGGCAGATTAATTACCTTTTGTAACAGGCTCAAATTAACATTTTATGCTTCTTTTTTAACTAGATTAAACTTTAACCCTGAAAATTGGAATGATTGAGTCAGTGGTTGCTATGGAAATGTTCATTTGATACATAAAGCTGTAATCAGATGTTTGTTTTTCCTCTGACTCCCGGCTTCTCTTAATTTTCTCACCATTGGTAAGTGTTGCCTTTTGCAAGGCATTCAGAAGGATGATGTGAGTGTTCTGCAACCTGCTTCAGGCAAAACGAGCTAGATAAGCTTAGTAATTTAAATTGGTGATCTGAGCTAACTTGTCTGAAGGTTTGCCTGAATGATAAGCTAGTGTTTGCATGAAGTAGCCTGCTGACTCTGTGATGGAGGTGGTAACACCCTGGCAGAGAGGCAGTTCGGTGGTTAATGTTGTCTCCTAGTTCAGCTAAACTTCCTACAAGGTATACATCCACTTGCGTTATTGTTCATAGGGTGAGGCTATTCTCACATCATGGTTTACAGTAAATTGCCAGGCTTTTATACTTAGCTAAAGCATGTTTTATAGTAGTCGAACCCAGACTACATTCTTACCAATGCTTGTTTTAACCACTGATTAGCCTCTCTTCGTTGGAGGGGGACAGCACATATTTCGGGCTTTGTGAAGAAGTACTTCTGGGAACGTGCAGAGTCTCATTGTGACAATTGGGACAGTAGGGGGTACAATTTGGGAAGATGATCTATACCTGAATGTTTTATACTGACTTGAGCTCAGCACAAATTGCTCGTTTCTTTCTTGGTCATCATTAGATGAATAATTTTTCTTTTTTCCTTTAAGGAAGAAGAACTGTACCTGAATTCCAGTTTTCAGTTTGAGGTTTTACAGCACAATGGAAAATTCTTGCCTCTTCTGCCTCAGAAATGAATGAAGAAAGTTCAGGTACTTCACTGACTGCATGTCCAATGCATATATTGGAGAGAGACATAATTTTTTTAAAGTAGAGATAATGTCTTTTTTTAAAAATCACCTGATAGAAAAACATACCAGTCTGTCCCCACCTCTAACTCCCTCAATCCTTCAAGTCTTAAATAAAAGCAGTGTACTTCAACTTGGATTTGATCTCAACTTTTGCTCAACTTTGAGTTCGGAGTTTCACTTGATGTGTACCAGTCAAACCATCTCAGGAAGATAGATCAGGCTGGCAAAAAGGCTAGGAAGACCATCTCTAAAGGTGGTCAGAGGAAAGCATAGCCTGTGGAATATGGACAAGTTGGTTTAGGAAGAAAAGAACATCTTTTAATACAGTATACAGATATGTGCAAGAGGCCATCTGTTTTAAAAGTTACAGCTGACTGAGTTTTGTCATTCCTGCTGAAATGTGTGTGGAGCAGGGTGGAGAGGTTCAAGAGGGTGTATATATTCTAGAAGAGAGACCAAAGTTAACTTGTGGAAGGGCAAAAAGCCTGTTCTCTGCATTGTGTTTGAAACAAAATATCAAATCAGAGAGGCATAAATCAGACATGCTCTATTCTACACACATATATGTGAAGAACTGAAAGAAAAACTGTGGTTGCAGAAGTTAATAGGTGTGGATAAGAACCCTGCAAAGACCACCTTTTGGCGTCCCAAATACCAGGGATTAGATTAGGTTTGGGGAAAAGAACCCCCAAACTTAGGAACTGTGTCTTTGTAATGAAGACAGGACAAGGACATTCTGCACCACTTATTTTCACTGAAAGAGGGAGCTATCTGGCTATAAGGAATCCAATCTGTATGGAAGATTATCCTACCAAGATTTTCTCTTGCTTCATAACTACTGAGATAAAAATTCACAGCATTCTTTTTTTTTTTTTTGGTTATGTGTATAATCTGCTGCATCCATAGTTGGGGTTTAAGATACGTTATTTACGTTATGATGACTAATGTAAAATCTATGCCTAACCTGCTGCAGAGTAGCTCTATTTGTACAACTCCAAATAAGCAGGAATGCCAAGTAATAGAATGCAATTCACTCCTGGATAGTTAAACAGGAGTTTTGTATTAACTGGGATGTGTCCTTCAGAAAGAACTTAGTATTACCTTTATCTTGTGAGGCTCTTTGGTTAATTGGTATGATTTTTTTCTTAATTGCAGTCTTAACTGACACAGCTGGAAGTTTTTGCGTTCAATACAATTGATAACATTGATAATGTTTGGAAAACCTAGAGCTAATCTATATTGAAATAATTTCACAGTCCCAGAGAATTGAAAAGTCTAATTCTGTTTTGTAACGTTAAATAATCCTGTTTATCTTCTTAAAAAGTAATGTGTATCATGTAGCCTTGGAGGCTGGTAGTTATTAACTGTTATTCGAGTATTAAGATTGGAACTCTAAGACAGCACCTCATTAAAATATTTAACCAGCTCTTTCAAAGCTGACGGCTTTCAACTGGAAATTTAAAGAAGTCTGTGATAAGGGAGAATCAATAGAGACATTGTGAGCAGTCTGTACGCGTGTCATAAGGTGTTTGTTTTAAAAGCACAGTAATGATGAGAACTGTCAAAATGCAACGGAGCTGTTAGAACACTTGTTCTACTTTTACTTTGCCATAGCGGCAGTCTTTCTTGATATGAATATTTAGAATGATCAAATCCATGACATAACTGACAGTCACAACCAGGCATCCCGAGACACCCCGTATAACTCAGGATGGAATTTAAAGGAGCTGCTAGCTGTAAATACGCCCACAAATCTTACTGTCATTTCATAAAAGCTAATTCTAGCTGTAGCGCTAAAGTATTTACCTGACAGCATATAATTCTGGCCTCGAAAGGCAGATTTTTACGTAAATTGCTACTCATGAGCCAAACTAAACATGGCTGTTGTGTACACATTGGCAAGTACAGAAACCGGTGACGCAGAGTTACTGAAGACATACAGTTGTTCAAAACAAGGTGTGCGTCTGAAGCATGCATTGAACCTAATGTTATGTGGAATGGGTAGTCTGGGATGATAAATAGTCCGTCAGCGCAGCAGCTTGAATAGTCAGTTAACTCTTGCTTGAAGTGTGTTGTGTGGTCATTTGTAGAGAGATTGTTCTTTCGCAGAATGCTGGGAGAAATCCATTTCTCTGTGGATATCCTAAAAGTGGCTTTTGGCCAGACTCCATGAGATGAGGCTGGCGTTGACAGCGCTGCAGAAGAGTTAGTTAGGTAAATGTGTTCTCCATCTCTCCGCTGGAATGGACCACGAAGATGAAATACATATCCTTACGCACAGGTACTTTTCTGGTCATTCCTATATGCCTAAAGTGCTGAATAATGTAGTAGAGTGCTGAACTCTTTTATTCTCTAAAGCTTTAAAGACTTTGGTGGTATCACTCAGTGTAGTAAAGTTGTATTAAAGCTCCTCATTATGTAGCTATCCAGAGATATTATTTCCTACTCACTGGTAGTCCTTTTTATCAGCTCTAGTAGATGGAAAAAAGAATTGTCATATACTTTTGAAAAAAACTACTTATATTGGGGAAAAAAAATAGAGGTCTAAGGAGTTTTAATATGCTTTCCCTTCAGAAAGCTCCAATATTTTCTGCACTGGGTGGAGGTCATGCAGCTGTTTTTATCCAAATATATATTAGGTTACAAGAATCTTTCCACTTACTTGAGCAAACACAGGAGAGTATTTATGCAACTGAAGATCTGCAACTGCCAGTAGAATTAATTAGGAGAGGAATAATTAGGCAAATACTCATGTCCAAATAGTCCCAACAGAAAAATGTATTGCAATCCCAATAGAAATCTCATTAATGTTGCTATTTGTGATGAGCAGGTCCCTTTGCAATACCATAAAGGAAGGGAAATGTGGAAGGAACGCAGCGGGGTGTCAGCTTGGGTATATAGCAGAAACAATATCAAGGTTTTAAGCTGCCTAGTCTCATTATTGTCACTTAGTCATGGCTGCAGCTCTGCTATCTGCTTAAAAGCCTTCCTTGATTGAATGAGCCACTGTATGGTGAAATAAGTACAAAAGAGTTAGTACTTGTTAAAGAATTGTTGCTGCGTGTATCAGAAACAGATTGTCTCTTATGCCGAACAGATAACCAAGTAAAAAAAAATGAGGCAAATTAAACTTATTTCAAATACTTTTGCTTGAATTCAACAGCTCACTGGTTCAAAGAACAGAGAAGTTAATGAGCATATTATCTAGGCTTTCCATTGTAGTATTACTCACACAGTGGGATAAAAGAAAGGTTAATTAATGTGATATCGTATTTATAGTGGCTGTTCTAGCAAGTAGTCTCTTTGGTCCCTGGTCTGTAGGAGCAAGGTCTGTCATCTGGTCAGTGAGGGAAAATATCTTAGCCATAGTTCTCGAGGAGAGGGAAGCTGAGGGTGGGTGCTGTAAAGGAGAAGTTGAGTTTTTGCTATTTTTGCCTTGTTTTGCCATCTGATAATCTTTTTTGGCTCTGTTCCAAATGACTGTGGTGCATTTCTCTCTATGATACTGTACAATACAGACTGCACTTTCCAAGCTTGCTTCATAAGTGCATTGGAATGGTATATATGGTATGTGTGACTGAAAAACATTGTACTGTGACAATATCTTTTATCGAAACCTATCAGTAAAACCAAAGCATTTCACAGATAATGATTCAGAGATTTCAGCTTGAGAAAGAGGTAAGCGTTGCTTCCTCTGAAATAACCTCCTCCATGCCTACTCTCTGAGGCACAGAGAGGATGAGGGAGCTGTTTAAGGGTCACAAATATGGCTGAAGTAACGTTACTAATATAAATGGTTTCATACAACTCCAGCTTCTAACCCAGCTGGAATAGTGGCCTTCATTCCTCTACCAGTGAGATACAATGCTGTCCTGATTTGAACTGTTAACAGGATTTTGGTTTGGGTTTTGATCAAAATGAGCTAACAACTGAGTAGTGCATGATACAGTAAATTAATTATATTTTTAATGATTGGTAAAACAATCCACATCAAAATGTTCTAGGCTGACAACTCTAGAAAACTAGTGCTTCTCTTTGTCATAGTTCAAGTCTAGAATAACAGTTGTATGCATTTTGTATTTATCTATTCCACTTCCCCCTTTAGCTATAGTTGCTGATGCTTTTAATTAATTTGGTTTCCTATTGTGGTAGCGGCTGTGGATAAATATCAGTTAACCAGGACTCTTATTTATGTGCATTTTTTAAAAATGTGACTATAAAATATTCATTAATTCTAGATTCCTGGGGCCACGTTCAGACACATATATATCTCTTCCTTGGTGAAGACAGACAGACATCTCGGTGAGATTTTTGTGACTCTTACTGTAGACAGTATGTATGAAAACAGGGTGCAGAGAAGAGGTGGAAATAGTTGTCTGACTACGGGTCTTTGAACGTGGCCTGGATGAGAAGCAATGCTCCATACTCTATGCTCCAGAACACCTGAAAAGGTGGGATTCTGATTTCTTATAATACTCTGAATTTGATGCCATTTATTAGCTAATCATTTGTAGTATCATTGGCAAAATCTTTCTTCTGATGCTTTCTAAACACAGTCCTTTTGTCCTCTTGCCCAGAATTTCTTAGAGGGTGTACAAAAGAGCTGTGCAAAGAATGAGCAGCGAGACTGGTGTCACCGAAAGGAGTTGGCTGTACTGTACATCCCACAGCAGTAGTTCGACGCATGCAACGTGTGCAGCAGTTCCATCCAACATGTCTGGGGAGCACTCGACACCAGCATTAGGGACACAGCAATGGTGCCAGATGTGCAGCAGCTCTGATGTGTATAAAAAATACCGGTTGCTGTGCAAACACTGTGCAGTTAAAGAAGGGTTGCTTCTCTCTGTGGTGTTCTTGAACAAAACATGGGAATGCATTTTGCTGTGCAAGCATGACTAAGGCCAGTACATTCAGAACTGGTGAGATTTACTGGCATGAAGGATCTCTTCACAGCCAGAATATATAGAACATGGACTTTGCATGTCACTTGCAGAGAAAGTGCAAGTGAGACAGAGCTGGACAGAGCTGTACTGCTGAACTCTTCAGGGCTATTGGAATCCTAGCAATCTGGGAGAAATAGAAAATAAACCTTAAGCTCATTTGCAGAAGCAAGTAGAAAACCTTTCTCTCAGTGTGATTTTTTTTTTTCTCTCACCAGAAAGAAAACACTTCCTGAAGCATTCAAACGTTAGCCTCACCCCAGTTTTAATACTTTTTTTTTTCCCTAGGAATTTTTTTATTATTTTTTTTTTACCCAGAGTATTTTTTCAAAGTTGAATCCAGGCTAATGCCAGGATGGGAACTGTAGATTTTGGATAATGGGAAAATTGAAATAATCTGGGACACAATGGGAGTCTGATTCAGAAATAAACAGGCAATAGAAATTTAGTGCTGGAGAGCACTTCCCAATGCTTGAGGGAAATTAAACAGCTCAGGTGAAGCATAGGTCTGAGTAAGTATAACTTCTCTGTTGTGTTTCAGCTGATGAACATCCTTTCTCTAGCCCTCCTGGGTCTGTGCCCTGCCTTGCCTTTTTCGCCACCAAATCAGAGAAGAAAAATCACGTCCAATTTGTTAAGCCATTTCTACTGTAAAACTCTCGTGGACTGGCTATAATTGTCTCATAAAACCACAGAAGAAAAAAAACAGAACAAAACCAAAAACAACAACAAAGTAACAACTCAGTGGAGAGGCTAATGGCTGAAAAAATCAAAAAGGGAAAAGGAGTGAAGATGAGAGTGCAAAACACGCAGGTTCCCTCAGGAGGACACTGGGAAGGAAGGTGTTCGAAGGGCAGCGCTGGGCAGCAGTAACAGGAGTTAGTTATAAAAAAATCCTCCCTACCAAACATGAACAAATCTGGTCATATTCACGTGAGGGCAGAGGCAGTGAGTCAGGAGGTTCACCAGCGCTACCGCTTGCCTCCTCTGACATTTTGTGTGCAGAGCAGTGCACCCCGGCACGCGTCCCTGCTGGTACGGGTTTAGTTCAACACCACCAGCACGGGCAGCTGTCTCCAAACCCTGGTGCTCTCCATCCCAGCTCCAATGCTCGTGACCCTGCTTCTATAGCTGAATTTCATTGGATTCGTGTCTTCAGTGGCTAAATGCTTCTCGGAAACCTGTTGTACTGAGGGGACTCTTCAGAAAGCGTTGTCTTTACAAACCTCACAAAATGAAATCTTGGGGCATGGTTCTAGCAAGCTCGGCGCTGCTGTGCTGTCTGTCGGCTCCCCGCCCACCTTTTACAGCACAGACAATTAATTCACAATTTACATAAGTCAAATTAGTAATCCAAAACGGAATGACTTAAAAACGTACCTCTGCCGGAGGTGGCTGGAGGACTGTCGGCCCGCCCTGGACGTGACAAGAAAGGGTGCTGGCTGTTCGGGAGGATGCTGGGGAGCCACCCTGGGGCTGCTCGGAGGGCAGCTCCGAGGCGCCTGGGCTAGGGCAGGCTGCTGCCATTGTAGCTTGCATTGACGTTCTAGTTCAAAACAACACCGAAAGCCAAAATTCCTCCTAGTTCTGGTTAGAAGCCACTTTTTTCTTTCCTCCCCCGCCTCCCCCCCACCCT
>VWZZ01005778.1:98751-111406 GCA_013399095.1 Psophia crepitans | reverse complement strand
GGCTGGGGGCCGCCTGTCCGCCTGGGGGCCGCCTGTCCGGCTGGGGAGCAAACTGCTCCCCCGCCCCGCTCCGGGGCTGCTGGGTCTTAGTGCCTCGCTGCTGCCGCGTTTCCTCATGGCGGTTTAGTCTCCTAAAACTCTTCAAAATAACAGCCAACAGGTTATGAAACACGGATCCAGTAAATAAAAAGCCGGTCATCTCTCAGAATCCTGTGCAAATCCCATGCAAGCTATTTTCTAAAATGAGAGGCTGTGTTAGTCTTTTATTTGTGTTACAGAGGTGGTGTTTGCCTAAGAAAGAATTAATTCTAACCTGAAATTGAGTTATAATACCTGCAGTCACCGCTGTGACTAGACAAGTATTTGCTCTGTGTGGCTGGTGTTTACAAACAAAACCTGCAGCATGCAAATGTTGCCATCAGTTTCCTAAACCTTTATGTCTGCATTCAGTGATGGGTATTAAACAGACCCAAAACCAGAGAACTTGTGCTTGTAACAGTTTTTCTTCCACTCACAGATAAACAGGATTAGAAATTGTCTCTACTCCAAAAACTGATTTGCAGAGATCTCTTCTGTAATTCTAACTCTTACTACTAGGCCATCATAAACTAATATGAATAGAAATCTTCTAATCTAATGGATTTTATTATAAAGGAAACTGGTTTATGTAAAGATTTTGGTTTAAAGAAGTTTTTCAGAGGAGCATAATGTTGGCTCAGCACGTCTACTGAGCCACTGAAAGTAGTTAAATATAAATACCTGACTCTTCTTTCCTTTCCTTCACAATTAAGCTCTTTAGTCAGTTTTTATATTTTCTGAATATGGGAGTAATAATGTTGCATGATGAAAAATATGTTGAAGTAGAAACTGAAGGGTTTGGAATGTAATTTAAGCACGGATTTATTTTTAGAAGAGAAAAAAAATGGCAGAAGTTAGATGTATATTCTTTGAGAAACTAGTACCCTGCACTCCTGTTTGTTTCCCCAGCCTTCAAAATTAACAGGCCATGACTGACGGACCCAACGACAGGGCAGACAAAGGCTGTGCAAGGTGTCACCTAGTCAATACATCCTTCCTGATCCCCTTCAAAAACCTGGAGCATTTTGGAGGACTAAATGCAGAAGATGGAAAGCTGCAGGAGTACAGGGACAAACTCAGTCCTGACAAGTGTAGACATGGCTCCTGCTGGCTTTGCTAGGAGCTGCCTTCAACTCAAAGCTGAAATAGGTCCAAAGTGTCGGTGTAAGGCTGTGGTAGCACTAGTGTAGACCTGCCTTGCGTAAGGTTAGGCTGAAAGACAGTGCTAAAGCTTTTCTGTCCTAAGTAACTACAGGGGAAATGGGTACTAGTTAAGTGGCCTTGGAATAGTTCCATATTTTTGACAATTGTTAAAAGTTTATTGTGCTTCCTGTATGAAATACCTGGTGTGTTAAATCACAAAACGGTAGAACAACAGGGGGGAGGGAGGGGGCATAAACTTCAACTAGTTAAAAGAAAGTACTTGACACAGACTCTGTTCCTTGCCCTGGTAGGAGAGTGTAGATGCAGATTGTATCAGTTGGTTTAATCAGGGATTAGACAAATTTGTGATGACAGATCCATAAACTAATGGGAACAGTTAGCATAGCAATGGTAGATGTTGGGGGAGCATGAGGGGAATGAACAGTTGAAAGCAGGCAGATGTGTGCTTTCCTCTCTACAACTTCTCTTGCGGCTCTTGGAGAACAAATACTGAGCTGGATGGACCACTGCTCTGACCAATAACCTATTTCTAGTGCTCCTAAACTTTGCTATTTTGTGATACTTATTTTTTTAATTGAAAATGGCAAGCTCCTGTTATTGCTGGAGTCACCAAGTTGAACATTCTATCCAAACACTGTGAAAGTGAAGCAGTTTCTTGTTATGATGACCACCGTCTCTTACAGTTCTGCTGAGACCAAGTTCTGGTGTCTACTCGGAACTGTAAGGAGAACAAGGCAATGGAAGATGTGGAGGAAAGGAGAGAAATGAGAGGAAAGGAGAAAGCTGGAGCAGGAGGATGCTAAAGCAAATGGAGTAATATGAACACAGGAAATTATTTCCAGAAAATAGAGATATGAGGAACTGCTTCTGATCACTAGTGAGGAGGCTTCCTTGCAGTTTTAAGGCTGGATTTTTATCCTTAAAATGCCATACGTTTAGAAGCCTGGCAATTTTCCCTTCAAAGCTGTAAACTCCTGAAGGGGGGAGAGGGGAGATTCTTCCCCTAAGCTTCCTCCTCAAGTGAAATTCAATATAATAAAAGCAAATTTTATTATTTTGGGAGTGACCAACTGAAGATTTAACTAAGAGAATTTTGTGTTGATATATGGAACACTGGAACAGGCTGCCCAGAGAGGTTGTGGAGTCTCCTTCTCTGGAGACATTCAAAACCCGACTGGACACGTTCCTGAGTGATGTGCTCTAGGTGGCCCTGCCTTGGCGGGGGGGTTGGACTAGATGATCTTTCGAGGTCCCTTCCAACCCTTGTGATTCTGTGATTCTGTGATTCTGTAATGCTGGTCTATAAAATAATCAGCATACGTACCAACACCGGCATTGTTTGACTGACATGGGTAGAGTAAATCTGTGGCCTTGCCTTCTCCCAGCCCTTTAGGAGCAACTTTCCTCCTGAAAGTTTTAGCAAAGAAATAATCCATGCATGCTTATTGCTTCTTTCACGCTTGTATGCCGTTTAATGGTAATTAAATGGTACGTGTCTTAGAATCTGGCTTGCCTTTGGATCCAGCATGCCTGACTCATTTCTCCCCTCTGAACAAAAAGGGGAAGCGTCAAACCTCTATGTGAGGCTATCTAATGTTCTGGAAGGCAAACACCCCTACCATTGCACCTCTTATGTAGATATCCTTAGATAGATATCCCATACTTTTCAATTTTTGCTGTAATTGGTTACAGGAGGGGAAAAAAAAAAAAAGGGTTCTCTTGTGTATGGAGAGAATTTCTTGATGGTCTGAAATATCTGACAGGGCTTTTGTTATCTGTAAGATGGATTGAATCAGGTCTTGAAACTTGAGAAGATTTACCTTTTCTCATATCATGGGTTAGTTAAATAGGGATGCAGAAAAACTGAGCTAAGGAGTAATCAGAATGAAGTGTTCTCTTTTAATACAGTATTTGCTTGATATTTGTGAAATTTACTAATTTTTTTTCTTTAATTAGGCACATGCAGCTTCTCTGGTACCGAGTCCTGGTGTAGATGGATCAGGACTAAACTATGATATAAACCAGGTAATAAACTGTTTAGCAGTTGGATAACTGACATTGGTGCAATGTGTATATGTATTACTGAGAGGAAGGAGAGAAAGTCCCTACGTCTGAAACTTAGTAACTGGTGGGGTCAGTGTTAATGCCAATGGGTAAGAAGAAACAGCTCAATAGGGTGTGTGTGTTTGGGGTTTTTCCCCTTTGGAAAACATTCATGGGAGCAATATGAGCTTAGATAGGATCCCAGACTCAATCTTTATAATTGTCACAATGCTGTTTATAATCACCACAATAATAATCATTGTATTCTACTTAATTTTATACATAAGCAGATGGTAACATTTTTCAGTTGAAATATTAAAGTTATTCAAATATGTTTTAATATTAGTCATAGATGTGTACCACCCTGCTTTTCTGAAAAAGTAAACAAGCAAAATTCTTCCATAATCTATTTACAGAATTGCATGAATACTAACATATGAACACACAGTTTTCATTAAGCATAGCACCTTTTTGTGTGTGCTCATACAGCTTAACACTGCAAGTTACAGAATAACATTAGCTCAAATGGGTTCAAACTAAAAGAGGGGGGATTTTGATTGGACGTTAGGAAGAAATTCTTCCCTGGGAGGGTGCTGAGGCCCTGGCACAGGGTGCCCAGAGAAGCTGTGGCTGCCCCTGGCTCCCTGGCAGTGCCCAAGGCCAGGCTGGATGGGGCTTTGGGCAGCCTGGGCTGGTGGGCGGTGTCCCTGCCCATGGCGGGGGGGTTGGAACTAGATGTTCCTTGTGGTGCCTTCCCACCCAAACAATTCTATGATTCTAAATGTTTTGAAATATATATTATTCATTATTTTTCTTTTCTAGCTTTGTCTCTTAAGGATCATGTTGTTGCATGTGTCCTGTTATCTGTCCCTTATAATAATGTCTAGAACTGAGAGAGATGTAGAGATCTCAAAGGTAGGACACACCGATCATTTCTGTTCTGAAGAGGGGAAAAATACACAGACAGACTGATGCTGTATTAAAGAACACAATATGAACCCAACCTGTGGATCAGAGAATACAGACATGAAAGCTCCAGTTTTAGTTCTGTTAAAGTTTCTCTTCATGTCAGTTTTCAGACAGTCAGCAGTAAGGGATGAGCTCATCACGCAGAACTGTAATAAAAATGTTGTGAATAATTCAGTTAACAATGAGGCATAACCCTACTGGAAACAGGCTTCAATAGTCTCACTGTTTAAAATGAGGAATTTTAGCTGGGACTATGATATGCACTGCATTTCTTCCACAAGGTGAGATTGTAGTGATATGGCTGCAATGTGACAGGAAAATATCACTCTTCCTCTTTTTTTTTTCCCCCCTCAAGGTTTGTCAAATAATTCTAAAACAGTTTTTCTGTCTATAGTGTGTATTAATAAGGAGTACCAGAGAGTAGCTGCGGTCTCATTTTTCTTTCTGTTTTTTTCAAATTTGGAATCAAGTAATTTTTGTTAGTTTACAAATTGCTGAATTTAGTTTTACGTTGTTACATAAGAATTGGTAAATCTCACTTGACACCTACATTCAGTTAACCACAGGAAGTTATTTACTTGGGAAACATTGCAACATTTGAAATATTCCTTCCTTTCTGATACTGAACCTAAGTTTTCTCTATTTTAAAATTACATTCAGTTGTGGGTTTTTGAGATGTCTAGTTGGCAGCTGTTACTTTAAAAAGGGAGACGTTGAATTCGTTGCAACTGATCTATTGTAAAATTAATTTACAACCTTAATAGCTTTTGGTTACAATGAAGTAATCTCAGTTCTATAAGATGACCTTTCTAGGTACAAAATGTTGTCAAGTACAAGTCACCTATAGTCTTACAAAACAAAATGCAGAGACTACGCTTTTATAAATTTTAAATAATATCAGTGACTCATATAGAGAAACTGATTAGAAAGACTGCAAGAGGAGCTGCAACCCTTGCAATAATTCTGCGCAGATCACCGGCTTGATCAGCGTGGGAAAGAGATGATTAGGCTAGAAGTCTTCAGCTCAAGAAAGAGACAACTTGGGATGTGGCAGAGGTTACAAAGCCATTAGTGAGATTAGATAAAGACTAATCTAATGTCTCTAAAGAGGTTCAGCACCTCTTCTAATACAAGAAGTTTGGAGACATCGCGTAAGCCTAGCAGAGTCAGGATGTGTGCTTGATGCAATACGTGGCAGACTTGTGAAGCTTATTTCCAAAGGATATTGAAGGTCTGCCTGTGTTGAGAGCGCAACAGAAATATGCGGAGCACTGCTGGATGGAGGGAGCCACATCTGACTTGGAAGGTTCCCTGGGATGAAAATATTACAGTTTAGAAGAGCATTTGGGGAAAGTGTTGTATATTTATAATTTGTGCCTTGCCTTTCCTCTTTCTTACAGTCTTACAAGACAATGTTGAAGACAGTGTGCTAGTCCAGCTTTTTGTCTGACTTGATCGAACTGCTCTCAGTTTTGAATGTTATGTCCTGACTTGGTAACCATGAGAAGATGTGACCCTGAGGTATGATTTTGTTGGGTTTGCCATGCAGAAAGACTGTTGGACATTTGAACCACAGTAAACACAGTAAGACTTAAAGTAGGTGTTAATAGTGTTGTAACCACGTGTCTTCATGCTTCTACTGACAGATTCCATGACCAATAATGTGTGCCCTGTGGATAAGCAGAAGATAACTTCACCGACCTGCTAAATGGACTTAAGTAATGGACTTAGATCACTTCTTTGTAGAAGTGACTCTGCTCCATCCAGGCCTGTATGGGAGAATCCTGTGGAAACGAATTGTATAAACACAGGAGGCAAACAATTTTCCCTCCAGTGTTTCCCAAAATCGCAAGTGGACATACTACTCTAGAAACGGCACAAGAGGTATTCAGAAAGGGCATAGTAGCAGGTCCAGATTTGGAAGCAGTACAGCTTTGTCTATATGGTTGCTGCTTTTTGGGCTAATTAGGGACAGGAACTGAATGACGGAGTTAATTTGTGGAGAGAAGAGGGAAACACTGGCCTAGGCAGGTCTCTGAGATAGTAACAGAGAGGAAAAACTCTACTTTGTGCCCTTAACTTGGCAGTAGATAGCACTGCTGCACTGACTCATTTGTAAAGGATGGATGACTATCACATTTTTTACCACTGACTTGACTCTTGCAAGAACCCTTGAAATAGCAAAGTTAGGATATTACCAGGATATTCTGGGGCTTTCTACCCTTATTGAAACAAAGATCATTGACTCAGTTTCCAGGTGGACTGGGCTCTTAAGTGGAGTGCATAGAGATGCTGGGAAGACATGAGAGGACAGTAGTTCTGCAGTACTTTCTGTACTTCTTAACTTCTTAACCTGACTGATGTGCTCGGGCATGCCAGGAGGAGGCCTTTTTTTTTTTTTTTCCTCCTCTCTTGGCAGAAGTTGCTGGCTTATGATTAAAAGAACTGTTCTGGAGTTTGAATTTTAATTATTTTTAATCATTTAGTTGCTATTAAATAAAGTGTTCATCTTCTGGAAAAGACATTTAACTGGCTGGGAATAATCCTGCAAGAGAGTGTATTTATTTATTTCAGTTTAAATCTGTTGCTGCTAGGCTTTGGGTTTCTTTTTCTGAAGAAACACTGCGGGGGCGGGGGGGGAGAGTAGAAACAGAAGAATAACATATATAAAAGTTTTATTCTGAACTAATTTCCTCATTCTGAATTGTAGACAACATTTGATGTTTTTCCGTACAAAATTTCATTACAGAAGTTTCATTAATATTAAAGATAATATGAAGTGCAAAAGTATTTGTTGCACTTTAGGTGGTGGCTTCTCTTTGCATGATATTTTACTCTTCTTGTTTCACAGCTAAAACTAGCATGTCGTAGCCGAATACGATGTAACAGCAATACGGCCATAAGGGATGGTAAGTTGCACCCCAGTTTGATTGAAGAAATAGAGAATTAAGGTAGCTTCAATCCCACCATCTCAAATAAATGTTACTCATATTTTACTTTGAATTTCCACAGGCCTTTTCACTTCACCCTAGCTCCGTTTGCTTCTCAGGATGCAGGCTTGGAAGGACCTGCCTGAAGTGGGTGCAGTCCCTTGAAATAGCAGACTCCTCTGTAGGAGAAACAGAAAAGGAGGATTCCCCAGGACTTGCACTTTGTATTTAATTTCCTACAAGCCACAAAACTCTCCGTTCCCTAAAACAATGTATGACTGTTTGTACAAAAGAACTCAATCACCAAAGTCTACAGGAAGGGCACTGCCATGTCTCCACTTCCTTCAAGAGCTAGGAATGTGCTTACAGTGCGATATGTGATGAATTTGTCACTAAAGAAACACTACAGTTTATAGTATTATTACTAGTCCTACCCAGAATGTGAAGCAAATGTAGTTCCCCAAATCCTATTAGAATTTGTGTCTAGGTTCTGGACTTCTCTCGCTATTTTTCTGAAAGTATATCTTAATTTCTTGAACCTGATGTTCTTAGCTTTGTTGAGAACACTATTCAATATAATCCTTTTCTTATGGTCTTTGAGGCACTAGATTTCTTTACGGCTAGATGACCGGTGAGTTTGAGGTGTGGCTTGCAGTTGGGATTTGTTCCTTTTTGTTTTCCTTCTTGAGAATATGCTTATGTTTCTTATGCAAAAACGTCATATTTCATTTTTACTGTAGGTATTGAGCCTGAGTAAGAAAAGATATTTTCAGAGGCTGCATAGGAAGGTAGAATACAGTGTAATGACCTCATGCACACTAGCCTAACTATATGCATGAGGAAAGCAATAGAGGAAGTAAAAAGGGAAAGAGAAAGGAACTGACTTAAAGATAAAGATGGTAGGAACTGGTAAATCTGTCAAAGTAGCACTGTACATGTAGCCATTTTGCTTGTAAATTAATACTTATTTAATTTATATTTATTTTGGTATGTGTGTGAAAACAACTCAAAGATCAGAAAGTCACAGAAGTAGCTCAATAAATGGCTAAGATACTGTATTGGGTATTGGGGGAAAATTGTTTCCTCTCCTAAAATATCACCAGTTGCGTGATGAAGAAACTAGTGCAGTCTTTACAAGACTGTGTATATGTTTTCAAGAAGAGTTTGTGGGGGGTTTGTTTGTTTGTTTTTCATGGGGAAAATACATCTCATGATCCAGCAAAAATAAAATAGGCTAAAGTGATTTTTGTTAGCTTTTTCTTTTAATTAGTTTTTGTCTTGAAATGAATACAAGAGCTAAGAAAAAATAACCAGAGACATTTGGATGTAATTGAAATATATCACAGCAAAATGGTCACTCGTATTACAGCAGATAGTTAAAAATAAATTCCTTTGTATCACCCCACGTTTAAATTGAGCATCCTCTCCTCAGATCCGTTACAGATGCATTGCTGGAAGTGAGGGCTGACTGGGTGACAGTTTTCTTCCGATCATGGTTAATTATTTTTTTTTCTAGTGAATGTGATCGCAAGCCTTCCGAGTATTGTGCAGCACCACCTGTTCCTCAACAGCAAGTAGCGCTTCTGCCTTGCTGGAGATTTCAAACAATTATGTAGCCATACAGACTGCTTATCTACATGATCAACAGAATGTGCTGAAGTTTTAATAATGGGTAATAAAAGGGAAATTCTGTCTCCTTCATAACATTACCAAGCCCTTTTTCTCCAGGTAAGTTTACCGAATCCTAAGTCATCCTGTGCACAGACCAGCCATAAAAATAAATGACACAAGTCACAACAGAACCCTTCATCCTACGTCAGTGCAGCCTCTCTATAGCTCAGGCCTTAGTCTTTCATTTGCCTTGGACTTCTAAGTAGTTCATACAGATTTTGTAGGTGACTTCTAACTGTACTCATAACAAGAATTCAGTGATTTAATGACTTGATATATAAGGTTCTGTTCATAAAATTTGTTTAAATTTATAAAGCTCACTTATAGGAGAAGTGTGGCTATAAGAAAAATCTTATTCTGGTGAGTCTATCTTGAAATTAAAATGAAGTGGAAATATGTTTTAAAATGTTGCTGGTTTTATAGTCATATACTTAAGGTTTTATCATAGCCATACAGCAGTTATGGTGTGACTTGTAGCATGGGCATATGTTTCCTGACTGATAATACTTCTCATCTACCTCTCCCACAAATGCTGGTGTTCAATGTATGATGGTAATACAAGCTAGTACATTGCAATGACAATCAAGCCAATAACTTATCAAAGCAAAATGCAGGCTCTAAGGAATGAAAATACAAAATAGATTGAGTCCAAAGATATCCTTGATCAGTTTGAGAACTATTCTTGTAGTTTTGTGATCTGCTTCAGCATCTGTGTGTATGAATCACGGGGCACAAGAAATGCTCAGAAGCAGATGATGCATGTGTAAAACTGGCCATTGTAAAGTTTGAGAAGATGACAGAGTTTGTTGACTAGTTGGTTGATCAGTGATCTTCTGAAGTTAAGAGCTTTTGGTTTCTTTTCCCAGCTTTGACGTTGACTAACTTTGTTATGTTTTGAATTTCAGCTCTGTAAAGTGCTTTTGTACTTAATATTTAGGTGTTATTTGTGATTGCGTTCATTACAAGGCAGGTACTTTCCAAACACTTAAGAAATTGGTAATTCAAGTGATAAAGGAAGGAAACAGAAAAAAAAAATTACAAATAAGTTAAATCTAAGTAATACAAGTAACACACCAAGAAATGTTCTTTAAGAGAATAGGGGCTTGCTGATGAGACAAGGGTAACTCCCTAAGTGTACAGTGAGAAAGTGAATATACGAGCATGGAGATGAAGAGCAATACATGAGGATTCCACACTCAAAGTGCTGGTATCAGCTTTGCTTGGTGCATGGCCAAACACGTGCACGTTTCAGCTCTGTACTGACTCAAAGGAGAGATGGGGAATCCCATTTGTCATCTTTCTTTCCTTCCTCCTTCCATGACTGATGAACAGACCGAAGTGATGTCTGACGCTTTAGTCCAGGATAGGGCACTGTAGTCTCAATTGGTGGTGAGTGGTGAAGAAGGCAATGGGGTGGGACATGGCTTCAACACAAATGGATTGTTCACGGCAAATCACTCTGTCTAGTGGTGAGAACATACGGCTCACTTTCAAAATGCAAGGTATCTGTAATTCTCTCAGGCAGTCTGTGACCTGTAATTATTTCCTTATGCTGTTCTATTAATTTACACTCCTGCTTTATTTTGCCTGTGTTCAAGCAGATCCATGTTATGATGCAAATTTACCAGTGGTACTGCAAAATGAAGGCCAAGTTTCAAGCAAGTGTTCATAAGTGAGTTTTTGTCATACTTGTTTGAATGGCAAGTCAGGAGAAAGAGAAACGACGCATTCAAACTATTAATTTAACATGTTACTACAGATCTAGATCCATTAATAAAATATAAGCTTGCTGAAGACCAAAACTTTGCAGTTTTCTGGGTGCAAACTTAGGTTTCATTTACCTGTATGAGAGGTTTATCCCTGTACCTCTCTTCTAGAATGGCTTCCCGCCCAGTAAAATTCCCAATTTAGGCATGGTTCCAATACAAACTTGCTGTTGCCAGCAGCACCCCACCATACTATATTACCTGAAGCTTGTACATGTCGACTGTTTGGCTATTTCGAAACGAACTAAATGTGAATGTTAATGTGTTCAGCAGCTTGTTTCTTAGGAAAGGTGAAGAAAATGGTGTCTTTGGACATTGCAGTGGATAGGATTACAACAGATGTACTAGGAATCTTGAATATTTTGCCTTAAAATATGGTTTCCTTTACAAGGAGGATTAACTCCTGTCTCTGCGTCTGTATTTGTAAAGGGCATTACCTGCAAATCAGCAGCACTCCTTAAATTTGTCCTTCTGACCTGTGAGTGCAGATGGACTCTTGATTTCACAGGCAGGCACCAGAGGAGGGGTAGCTAACTCTCCCAACTGTACTAACAGCATACACCACATCTTTACGTGGTGGTAAAGCACAAGGGATGTGACAGCCCTCAGGGAGCTGAAGGGAGAAGGAGGCACATGGAAAAATGATTCAAAGACAGCCGTGCAGCTCCGAGGGTGCTATAGCTGTGCTGTAACTGAGGTTCAGAGGCTAAGGAAGGCTCTAGATGAGTCCTGTGGCCCTGTGTTCTGTCTCCAGCAGTGCTGGCAGGCACAGGCTGGGCTGCGTGGGGACAAGGTGAGCGAGCAGCCACTTCCCCAGTCCCCTCTATATTCTCACTCCCCCAGCACAGCCTCTGTTCCCCTGTAATGTCTGTCTGTCAGTCAGCACTCGTTTCTCCAACCCTATTTCAGGCCAGTTGATACAATTTGCCCCCATGTGGCAACAAGTTCCAGGAATGCCTTACCTGTTGTGTAAAGTAACTTTTAACTGTTTCAAGCCAATCTCCTACCACCTGGAACTGATGTCCCCCTGTTCCCTATTTAGCGATGTGGTGAGTTTTATGTTTACCTTATCTGCTCCCTGGTATGAATCAGAAAAGTTAATCCTGCAGATCTCTGGAGCACTTGGCTTAGCTGGCAGACACCTGCGTTTTTCAGTGTGCAGAGGCCCTTTAAATCTTTCTAGACAGTTCTTCCTCTGCTGTAGTTGATAAAACAGGAATAAAACCCTGTTGTCACCAACACAAGGCAGCCATGAAAACGCTTCAGTTACAGCAGAGAAACAGCACGGTGGTGCAATCGGTAGCTCCCGTCCAAAGTGCCACTCGGCCGTGATTGCACTCCGCAACGGGAGCGGGACTGTAAATGGCTGCAGAATCAAGGGCTCCGGCCTTGGCCCTCAGCCCCGAGCAGGCGCGGAGCTGCCCTCCGGCCCGCGGGGCTGGCGGGGCCGGCCCACTCCCGGGGCCGCTCCGAGCTGGTTGTTTTCGTAATGCTGCTTCTCTCCAGATCCTTCCCGCCCCCTCCCCACCCCTTAACACCACCCTCCATGTTGGTGTATCAAGGGCCATTTTCCCTTGCTTGGCTGGCTTCTCCGCAGGAATCTAGACACACGGGCCAGAGCCAGGAACGCGTCAAACTTTTCCGCGCTGATTTTTGGCCAGACCAGGCCCACAGCACACACACACACCCGCGATGGCGGGACCGGAGAACACTGGGGCCGGTGTCCCCCCCCGCTCCGGTGTTCGGCCGGCCGCCGCCGCCCCCGGAGACTCACTGTCCCCCCCCCTCGCCGTCTCAGCAGCGCCCCCGGTGGGGCCAACGGTTGCCCCGGCACACCCCACCCCCCGTCCGCTTCCCCGAACAAAGTNAACCTCTCCCAACCCCCCGAGTCGGAAAGGCTTCGCGGCCAGCAGACTTTTTCTCCCCGCTAAAACCGGCCAGGCAATGCCGGGCAGTGCGTCCGTGACAGTGCCCGTCTGCGTGGGCTCAGGCGATCCTGCTGCAGAACTCGTCGAAGTCCCTCTCCATGAAGAG
>VWZZ01005778.1:82337-96338 GCA_013399095.1 Psophia crepitans | reverse complement strand
AGAGTTGACCAATTGTAGTTTAGAAAGTATGAATACGTACAGGTTATTCTGATAAATGTATGAATATGCATAAGTTGGGCTAATAAATGTAAACTAACTCTTAACTCTGGGCATGCACGACAGGAGGAGTGATCCCCCGTGCACCTAGCACTGCAATAAAGAATGCCTGCTTTCTAAAAGTCCAAAACGAGTCTTAGAGTTCTTCTGCCAGATTTTACGGTAACACTCCCAGTTATTTGTGCTGGGCCTTGATCCCTCTGCGACAAATTTCCCCTGGTTTTCAACCCTTTTTTTTTTGGCTCTGTGTGTAATTACTGCACTATTAGGTATGACAGCGACTTCCCTATTCACCCCTTCTTTATGGTCAGTTTGGTTATGAAAAACCAGCTCAGCGTTGTGGCCCAAATGGTTCCGATTGAAGGCTGTGCAGGAATAAGGATAGGAAGCTTTCATGTAGGTAACAGTTTATTTACTAGTGAAGGACAACGAATATACAGGGGGAACAAGGTGAAAAGCTGCATGTGTGGTAACTGCAGAGTCAACTTTGTCAACAACAAATTGTCAACGTTGGTCTATTTCATTGCTTAGGAGTACATATTTTTAAGCACTGTTTGAAATTCCAGTCAGAAATAATACAATATTCCATTTTAAAGTCAACGGGCCTTATCACCTCTATGTTTTGCAAACTAAACTTCAAAATTGAAGGAGTAGGCACTGGAGCAAGTACAAGTTCTAGTTGTCTTAAAAAAAAAAAAAAGCAAGCTCTGTAATCTGAAGGAATGTGAAAGCAGGGGGAGGCTGCAGTGCTTTCAGATTTGATAAAGTGTATGTTTATAAAGAAATAGCTTATGAAGTAGTCTGAACTTGTTTGGGATTTTTTTTTTCTCAAGTAAGCTTATGCTATTTGGGGAAAAAAAGTTCAAACTAAGTTAACAGAAGCCACTGTTAAATTAAATTCAAGGCGTCCTGAAAGTAATGTCCATCTGTGTGCATAGTGAGGAAAGCTTTCTGGGTACAGAAAAGGTCCATAATGAGTAAAATGTTTGAATTGGTTTCTCCTGTCTGCATTTTATTCCTCTCTTACTTACCTGTCTTGAATCACACTTACTAGATTTTCTTTAAAATACCCCAGAAAACCCAGACCATGGTAAAATAAAGTGCTCGGCTGAAGGAACCCAAGTCCTCTTTTTGGTTCTAAATCATCATGGGCTTTTTCATGGCTTTTAGATGCATTAGAAAGCAATATGGGTGAAACAGATTACTTTCCCCCCTGGATCAGAACATCCTGGATCCACACAGGTGGGAATCTCTGCATCACGCTTATACCGGAGACCCTCTCCTGGCAAGCTCATGTGCCCAGTCTGTCCGCATCCTGTTGGTCAGTCCTGCTTAGTCTGACCTCATTTCACGTTTTCTGTGGCGTTTCTCTGGTTTTGATGCAGACCGAGTTCCACTTTTAGCTAGAGTAATGTATGAAATTCTGTGTAGAAAATAATATTGTGCTTCTTTGCGCAGGTGAGAATTCTGTTTAACACGTCACACTTTGCATCTGGACGTGTCCCTCATTCGCAGGGTGAGACACCGACCGGTACGGACCGGTGAGTTGGTTGTGCTCCTAGTCCTGACCATCAAAAGCTAGCTTTTACTGATCGCCTATGTTGGTATCGGTGTAGAAGTTTTAAGAGCAATTGAAAATCATGACATGGAGACAGCTGAACCGTTTGGGCCATTACTGATCCGAACTTCATTCCCAGATCTGCTGGGGGCTCGGGTGCACACCTGGGCGGGCTAGAACGTGTACCTCCCTCTTCACCTCCCCGGACAGGGTGGTGTAGGCTCGGGCTCGCTGGTGGAAGCCCCCCCGGACTCAAGTTGAACTAAAGTTCAAGTTTAGTTCACCTCGGGCTTTAGGAGGTTTTTCTTTGTGCGCGAGCAGAAATCCCGCGGCCGGGGGAAAACGTTTTTACTTTCTGCGTTCCGACCCCAGAAGCGCCGCCGCGGGTCGTGGCCCGGGTCCTCCGCACGGAGGTTCCCCTCAGCCGACGCTCAGTGCGCTCCCTGCGCGCACACGCAGCGGTGCCAGCCGCTGGACATGTTAAACAGCCCCTTTAGCTGGCGACAGAGACGGGAACCATGACACGCGCGGCAGGGGGCACCCCTCCCGGTGACCCACCGCCGGGGCACCCCGCCGCCCTGTCGTGGCCAATGAGGAGGCGCAGGGTGGGAGGGGTTTCCCGGTCTGCCCCGCGCCGCCGTGACGGGGCGTTTCCAGGAGAGCGGCGTGCCCAATGGGAGGCCGCCTTATTGCACCCGGAGTGTGCCGGGCGCCGAGTGGCCGCCGCTGCTGGGTGTGCCCAGCGGTGCTTCCTGTCATGCTTTCCCGGGCGCGGTTGCATCATTGCGGGACGGGCGGCGCTGAGGTGAGCGGCAGCGGGATCCGGCCCGGCCCGGCCCGGCCCACGGGGCTGCTCTTCCGAGCCCCCCGCATCCTCCTCCTGTCTGTCGAGGGGGAGTGCCAGTGAGGCGAGGGTCGGCTCGCGGACCTAAGGGAGGGGCGGCGCCGGGACACCAGGGGCCTTGCGGAGTATTTCGGGGACGCGTCATCCGGGTGCCGGTGCCGGACGGCACCTTTTAGGGTGTCACAGCCTGCGGCTCGTACACTGGGTGCCGGTCCGGCTGGCAGCCTGCCCTCGCTCTCACGGCGCGCTGCTCAGCGGCGGGTCGCCCGGCGCGGTCTGTGGCCCGGCAGATGCCTGTCCTGTCACCGCCCGGAGCTCTGGAGCGCGTTGATAGAGAAGCGACCGGCTGGCTGCTCCACTGTTGAGTTTTGACGTTGTTACCGCTTTTTCAGGTGTTAGTGTATTCTGTATCTATAACATTATGTTTGTATAGAAGATATTTTACTCGTAGACTTTCCTGGGCGCTATACAAATTCTTTGCTTTTTTTTTTTCTAAATTTAGTGATACTTATGAAAGGTTAACCAGTTTTCTTATTGCAGAGTTTAATACCCATCAAGGCTTAATTTAATTGATTAGTTGAATGAAGAACTTAAGATGCCTTGCGCTGTGTGATACGTGTCAAGCATTTCGTGTCCGCACCCTTCTAACAGAGGTGAAATTTTTGAGGAAGGTACACTTTTGATTAGTGCAGCTGTGATGGATTTGATGTTTCTGTCTTGAGCAAATGTTGGCACTCCCATGTCCCCAGGAGCCTTCTGGAAACTGAGGAAAGCATTTTTTTTTCAGTTTTGTTGGTGACGTGCTTAAGAAGTGACTGTCAGGTAGTAGCAGAATTTATCTGGCACATAACAGCAGTGTTTGCTAACTCAGCTGATGCTAGTTTCTGGTTTTGGGGTGTGGGTTTTTTTTTTAAATACATAGGTCAAAGCTATTTCAAAATAACCTACCTTTTTTTTTGCACAATGGCAGATTTTACACTTTTCGTCAAAGTAGTGTGAAGACAACAAAAAAATTGCTTAAGACCTCATGAGATGTGGGGTAAAACTGAGTCCTTGCATGGTATGAAATATATTTGTGGCTACACATAGGATTAATTTATGAGTCCACTCACTGTTTTGGCTATCTTTTAGTTGGATTTTCAGCGTAAAAAGAAACACTGTTTGCTGAGGGACGGGTGGGCTATAGTCCATCTCCAGTAGCGTTTCATCTTGAGTGATATGTTGAGATGAACTAATCTTCATACACTTACCCTAACCCATCCTTGAGTATGAGGCTCAGTTTCAGCAGACTTCATTTACCTGTTTAGAAATTAGAAACTAACGTCGTAGTTTACCAGTTCAGTTCTCTGATCTACTCAGTTTTTCAGTAAGAAAGGCCTATAACTCCTCAGTTTTGTGACCCATCAAATAGAACATGGGATAATTGAGCCATTATCAGTCTGCTGTGAGTAAGGTGTAAATATAAATTTTCTATGTTACCATCAAAACCAAAACTTTTGTGAAGAAAACCCTGAAGTAATTACACTTATAAATTACAGTGTTAGGGAGACTGGCCATGAGGGTGGCTGCTTTATATCCTTTTGGAGAAGAAAACTGATTGCTCAATTCTTATTTTTTTTTTGAAGTAAGTTTATTCTTGTATTTCCAACTACTTAGTGGTTCATGTAAAATGCTAGTTACAGTAGGTGTGCGTGATTGTTTTGGGTTTCATCCACCTGTTCTGAGGTCTTTGATTAGTGTTGTATTCTTATTCCTGATGTTAGGCTTTAGCACAAGATTTTCAGAAGCAACATTTGTCCTGTAGCTTAGCATTCTGTTCCCATCCATTGTTTCTTTTATTTTAAATGTGGTTGTTTCCATCTGTTCTAGAAACAGATACTTTTGATTATCAGATGAACAGTTTTGAACATTGTTCCCCCAGACATTGCCTTGCCTCAAAGCTCAGTACCTAAAAAAGCAGGATTGGGGAGCCTAGTTCTGTGTGTATGTTAAGTAGCGCATTGTTAACTTGGGGGAAGGCATCTGTAGATGGAGACAGGAGGTTCCTCCTAGTCTATAGAGGGAAGTTTGTGCATAGGTCTTCCGTAGAATAATTTGTGGGAGAAGGTGACTGGAAGAAGGATAAGAGACAGATCATAAACCCTTTGAAATTAGAATTTTGTGCGTTTTTAGTTTATACCAGTTCTTAATCTTTTCAGTTTCTTAATCAACAAAATGAGTAAAATCTTGAATTTGACTTTTTTTAGTCATCACTGTGACATATGTTAAGTCAAATGCATTCCTGAAATACTGGTTCACTTTGTTCCTAGTGGCATTTTTATTGATTTTTTGTTGAAAAATATTTATTTATTAAAATCTTAATATGCAAAACCCCACACTAACTTGCTTTTAAGGTTTTAATACTTCATTATTTTTTTTTCTTCCAGATAAGAAGTCCAGCCTAAGTTTGGGACTGCTGTAGTACAATCTACAGACTTCGACGCCTTTTCTGTTGAATGTTATTATCTCTTAAAAAAAGTGAGTGTACATTAATAAAAGAAAAAACTTGTCCAGTGATGCATTCTCTTAAATTTTTAACACTTTTTATCAGCACAAAATGGAGAGAAACAAGAAAACAAAAAAACCCTTTACGTTTACTAATCTGTATGTAAATTTGGAGCCTTGTCCAAAAGTTTTGTTTTATTAGATGCATTTGTATAATAATTTCTGTAACATCATTTGTGATGGTTTCATTCAGTCTGTGTTCAAAGTAATGAGTCGTCCTTGATTTTTTTTCTCGTTTAAAGTACCAAGATTTTCATTTGTAGTAATTAACTTTTTTTGCAGTAGGTATACAGAGTTGTTAATATCTCTGTCTACGAACTGATTGTGTGTTTCCTGAACACAAAAGTGTTTGCTTTTTGCTCCGCTGATGTTGAGCCATAGATTTTTTTTTTTATAAAGTGGTTTGTCTTTTAAGTCAATCTGTTTAAAATTCTGTTCTGTAATGTGAAAGAAACTAACCTGTAGTGACTGTTACATGATAACTGTCATTGGTAATTGTTTTTTCCCCTAATTCTGACATAATAAACTTTTCTTGTAATATTGTTAAAAGCGTGCATGAATTTGTGCCCTGTGGTTACTGGAGGCTGGTTTGTGCATACGGTGCTTCAGTTGGTAGAAATGGGCCAAAAGTGATACTGTGATTTACGCATGGAGTCTGTGATACGTGAGCAGCTTCCATAGCCCGGTCACAGTTACAGACTAAACCTCAAACGAGTATTTAATTTATTAGATTATAGGGACTTGGCAACTGGGCCAGTTGCCAAAACCTTTGCAGTTATCACTAAATTGCGAAGGCTGAGCTTTATTTAAGTAAAATGTGTGAATCCTTAGTCCTCAAGTCAACTGGCTTGTAGGAAATTAGCTTTAAGGCTGAGTTCTTTTATAATTTCTATTGTCTTTGGAGCTGCAGTCAAATTAGTGAGAAATGACATGGCCTAAGTAGTGCTTTGTAGAGTACTTTCAGATATGATGATGAAAACTCTTATACAAGTTATGTATACTGTCACATCCTGTGCTAAGACTGGTTATTACTTTTTTAAGACTACATCCAGGCCATGTCCATGTGTTCCTTGTCAGCTCATGATTTCCCATCCAGCTGCTCTGTTGCCTGTGTACCAGCTTGTGCATTTCTCAATGAATTTCTTGACTTATTTGATAATTTGGGTTTATTAGTGGGCAGAATGCTCTGTCATTAATACAGAAAGTATGAATGGTGGAATTTGTCTGTAGGTTTCATTTTGGCACATGTTTTTTCATACGGATTCAAGCATTGAGCTAACAAGTTCTATGGTGTTCTGGGTTTCATGTAAGTAAAAGTTGTAGAACTTTAGCGCTACTGAGCAGCATGTCACCTGTAACTTGACATATCATTTTCCTGTGTTTGCGTTTATTGCTGCCTGTGGTTGCTATTTGACAAAGCTGAGTAAATTGGAAGACTCAGTCCTTGTGCCATTGCTTGTAATTCTGCAATGCTAAGTGAAACTCAAGACTAATCTGTAGTGCTCGGCTCGTTCTGGTCTAAGGGCTGAGGAGCAGCAGCACTGAATTTAGAGGTAGGAGAGCTTGTTTCTTCTCTGTGGTCATCTATTATAACCTTCATAACCAGTTTTCCTGTGTTATGGAATTCCTGTCTTAAAGATCTGTATTCTACAGAGCTTTTGCTCAGTGCTTGCTGTAGCATTTTGTTGAAATTTGACCCCTTTGAGTCTTCTAGCAGGTCTAGACCACCAGGCAGCTCTATTGTGTGTTTCTAATGATGTTGAGAATTCTCTTCCCTCTGTTGTGAAGAAAGCTCTTACCTAATTTTGCTTGTAGTGATTTTAATTGACTTTCCCAGAATTGAAGAATGGCTTTGGACTCTGGTGGCTAAAACCTACCAAATAAAAAAAGACCTTCAGGAAGTGGCCACTGAGAAGTAGCCCCTTGTGGCTTAGTTCTGACATGGTTGTAATAGTGAAGGGGAGGGGGGGGGAAAAAAAAGAAACTAGAAAGAGACAAGTAGTTTTGCCAGTACTCTGGAAGATAATTTTTCAAGATGCACAGCTGAGGTCTTTGAAGTTTTTTCCTCATGTTCTTTTGTTCGAGTTCTTCCCCACATGTTCATCTTTCATTGCAATGTGTTTCAACTGTGCTATCTGAAGCTGCCTAGCTGCTTTTAGGAGCTTCGGAGAATGGTGGCCTAGCTAGATGGAAAAATGCTGTTTTAAACCTTGAAATGGTAGGAATAGATGTACAGTGAAAAGGAGTTCTTCACTAGTTTTAGTTTCTGTGCTTAAAGTAAGTTTTACTAATTCATAAACTGATGCTGAAAGGTCAGCTTGAAATTGGAAACTTTCTAACAAAAAAAATTGGCTTTTGACTGTTTTCTATAGGAAACAAAAATAAAAGCATAATAAAGAATGAACGATCATAGTTGAGTGAATGGAGAATCCTTTTCCTGTTAAACTTTGATGTTAGTCTGTCAAAATTATTAGCCTTTTTTTAGAATATAGTGCTTGCTTCCATGTCTACACTGAATCATGCTCTTTGAAAAACTGAGATATGCTTTGGTGATATGGATTTGTAAGACAACAAATTGTGAAGTAACTTTTTTTCTCATTTCTGTTCAATATTGATGTTCTTTTCTCAGTTTTGTTGTTGCTGGGAAAGAATGGTTCAACAAGTTCCAGAAAACATAAGTTTTCCAAATGAGGAAGAGAAGATATTGGAGCTCTGGAAAAATCTTAATTGTTTCCAGGAATGCCTAAAACAATCAAAGAATAGACCTAGGTAAGAATCTGCTAAAAGCTGTAGCAACTGTATGTGTAGCTGTAATTACTTTTTTTTTTAATTTGCCTGGGTTCTATGAACAACAGCTGCTTCCTTTGCAGATAGCAGTCTCGACTACTATTGCTGTCATGTCAGTTACTGTTTGTATTTCACTTCGTGAAGAATCAGCAGTGTTCAGGCAGGAGTGATAAACCTGTAGTTTCCTGCTTGGTGGGTTTATAAGAGAAACCCGCAGGTGAGCAAGGAGAATGCTTTCCTGTGTCTGCCAGCTGTGGAGCAGCATGCTCGTACTTTCAGTAGTTATCCTGGTAGAAGCGGCAATCTATAGGAGCTGAAGAAACTTAAGTGTTCCCTTTAGTTCCACTGCCAACATGATACTTGTGCTGAGTGATGATAGAAGAGAAAGAAATTGATGTTGTCCTGGTAAGACATAGGAAGCATAAGCATACAGATACACTTATCCTATGTGAAGATTTGATCCTTAGTTTTTGATTTAATTAAGAACACTGTCTTGTGTTGTAGGTTTAACTTCTATGATGGCCCTCCATTTGCTACTGGGCTTCCACACTACGGCCATATTCTTGCAGGAACCATTAAGGACATAGTAACCAGATTTGCTCATCAGAGTGGTTTTCATGTTGACAGGAGATTCGGCTGGGATTGCCATGGCTTACCTGTGGTATGTGTAATAAATCTGCCTTCAGATATTTATTTTGGTTCCTCTTTCCTATGTTGTTACCTGCTTATCAATCATGTTTCTATTGCTCTTACGTTAGGCTTTGTTGCTAAAAGAGAAAATTCATTGTCTGGTGTGTTGCTCTGGCTTTTGCATGTGTGGTGCTTTCAGGTGCTTCCTACTGGTCACCTGCCCTTCTCCAGGCACTTTGCTCATTACTATAAACCTGTGTATTTGGTACATATTTCAGAAAATGTTTTTTTCCCCTTTTTCTAAGGTAGTAAACAATCACACTAGGGTTATCCTTTGAAAATCTGCTTTTGTCAGGTGCTTTACTCATGAAATCTCAACAGGCTAAAGGAGGCCCTTTAGCCTCATTAGAATGCATAGAACATAAATAAACTATCCAGAGAAATCCTGAAAGCTTTTGTGAGTGTGTGAGTTTTTCTGTCTGCTTGTTTTCAATGCTCTCAGGAATATGAGATTGACAAGACCTTAGGCATTAAAGGGCCAGAGGATGTGGCAAAGATGGGGATTGAAGAATATAACAACCAGTGCAGAGGAATTGTGATGAGATACTCAAAGGAATGGGAGGTAAGGAAAGACTCAGTGCGTATTCTGATTATATGTGTGTGCAGAAATTTTTCAGCTCGGCTGAACTTCATCCTTCAATTTGATTACCTGCATAAATCTCATCTTTACTGTGTTTCTCACTGGTGATCCTGAACAGGGAACAAAAAGAACTATGTTGTGGCTCAGACCAGGGGGACTTCTGTGATGTCAAAAGAAGGTTACTTTAAGGTAACTTGGAGCTCAAAGTGTCTGACTAGATACATGGAGCAAATAATAGATACGGGGAACATCTATTAGATACTTTGAACAAATGATCTCTTTCTTCGTGTCTTCTGTTGTATAGAAAATTGAAAGTAAGATCTGACCTTGTGTTTCAAGTGGAACTAACAAACAAAACATACGTTAACCTCCCTGCTTTTCTGGCCTCTCACTTTTCAGTCTTTTCATTGCCAGAGTGTAGGATTATAGCTTGTATTTTTGGAACAGCAGAAGTTCTAGCATCTGATTTTGTGTCAGAATAGGTGTGTGGGTAAACCCTCAGTCTTCCAAGAGAATATTGGTCTAAACTTTGCATCGCATTAACACAGCGATAAGGAGACCATTGGTCTGTGCAGACTCTAGGTTGGAGAGCTGTTCCAAGTAGGTGGGCTGGATATTTTAAGAGATGCACAGTTGTTTCTTTTTCTGATTCTGAATAATACTCATCCTGTGCATAGGATATTGTTTATTTTTTTTTTCCCTAGCAGTGTGGCTAGAATAGAGTACATGCAGCCCTGTACTTTGTATTTGCTGTCAGTCTGACATGTCTGTGAAGTGATGACTCTTTCTATGGCGTTCTGGAGCTGAGGAGTGGCGTGGGTGCTTTTCTGGTTGTGCCCTTGTAGTATAGTGATAGCACATAATAGAAAGTTTGAAAGGAAAAGTGGAAGAACAGGCCATATTTTTTCAGCCTTTGTGACACAGGGCCTTCCTAGGCCAAAGGATTTCCCCCCCCCCCCGGTAGTTTAGAATCCCTAACAGATTTCTCCCATGTGAATTTATCTTAGATACATTCTGAATCTAGGTAGACTGAAAGCATATAAACAGTCTGTATCAAGGCATTTTACTGTTTATTTAAACATAAAATCATAGAATCTCCTGAGTTGGAAGGGACCCGTAAGGATCATCGGCTCCAACTCCTGGCTCCACAGAGGACCAGCCCAACCAGAGCAAATGACTGAGAGCGTTGTCCAGATGGTTCTTGAACTCAGCCAAGTTCGATGCAGTGACCACTGCCCTGGGCAGCCTGTTCCAGGGCCTGACCGCCCTCTGGAAGAACCTTTTCCTGATGTCAAACCTAACCCTCCCCTGTTGCAGCTTCATACCGTTCCCTTGGGTTCTGTTGCTGGGCACCAGAGGGAGGAGATCAGCGCCTGCCCCTTTGTTCCCCCTCGGGAAGAAGCTGTAGGCCGCAATGATGTCTGCCCTCAGTCTTCTCTTTTCCAGGCTGAGCAAACCAAGGGCCTTCAGCCTCTCCTCATGTCTTTCCGTCTAGATCCTTCCCCACCTTTGTTGCCCTCCTCTGGACACTCCCCAATAGTTTTATGTCCTTTTTGTGCTGTGGCACCCAAACCTGCCCCCAGCACTTGAGGTGAGGCCGCCACAGCGCAGGGCAGAGTGGGACAATCCCGTCCCTGGACCGGCTGGCAATGCTGTACTTGATGCCCCCCAGGACACGATTGCTTTTCCTGGCAGCCTGGGCACACTGTTGGCTCATGTTCAACTTGCTGTTGACCAAGACCTCCAAGTTCCTCTCAGCATGCTTGGCCTCCAGCGTCTCACCCCCCAGTCTGTCTGTACAGCCAGGGTTGCCCCTTCCCAGGGGCATAGTTTGAAGAACTGCAGTTCTTCTGAAAAAATCACAGTTTTCAGTAAAGCTTTCTCTTTACTATCAGTTACTTCTTTTTCTAGGCAGAATAGTCCTAATTCTTTAGTTTTTCCTCATGCAGCAGCTGTTCTACCACATCACACTTCTATGTTGTCTAGTCCTGCTGTATTCCTTTTGATTGAAATAACAATTTCTTGTTTGAGTATCACTTGCCTCTTGCCCTTGGGAGTATTTTAAAGTTATGGTCAGTATCCGAAGAAACTACAGCTGCCTTTGTTAGAATAGCTGTGGCTTAAATGGCTTAATCTATGTGAGTGGCTGGATGAAAAGCACAAGGTTGGTGGTTTGTGCTTGCTTTTTTCCCTCTGTATATACAGTCATTCATTCTATACTCTGAAGTATTGTTTCAAAAACATCATCACTGATTCTTTGTTGTTTTTAGAAATAAAGATATTCATTCTGGTTCATGTTTTGTTTTCCATAGTTGTTCCTCTTGCTCTTGTGTTCAGCAACTGGTATTTTTGCAGTGCTGAAAGGTCCAAATACGTATCCTCTAGGGTGGTAAATGGATCTTGTATTTTGTGCATGTATATGTGTGTATTTCCACAGACAGACATATTTAAGATTATTAATAAAAAGTACTGAAACTTGGTTAAATGACTTGTTTGTGATTGGCTGGTAATAAACTTAAATATTTGGGGATAGCATTAAGAGAGGAGTTCCCAACATTCCTATTGGAGATAGTGTTTATTTTCTGACTGGAGCTAGCAAATGTTTGAAACTTGAAAAAACGTAAGAGGTTCCTTGGATGCGTAAAATCTTCCAGTGCTGAGACCAAACGTTAGACTCCAACTTCATGGATCATTGTGCTAATCAGTCCCAGACTTTGGTTGTTAACACTGGAATGTCAGAGTGGCTTAGAGGTCAGAAGCAAAACTGATGTATTTCAGGAGCTCGGATGTTATGTGAAAATACAGAAGTGAGATAATTCATTTGCTTTGTTTTCACTTTTACTAGTTTGACATTCAGTATGGTCTGTGTGTAACCGTATCAGGACAGGTGTCTCTGCACTTGATTATTTGCAGAGCTAGGTGTTCTGATAGCTGTAAATTTTAGCAAGAGTGCCACTTGTCCAGTGAATCCCATAGCTACCTTATTACTCATCAGTTTTCATATTCTGTGCCAATGGACATGATCATAATATGTCCTGAGACGGGGACTAACACCTGTCAACCTTGTGGTCGTTGGCAGCCCTGTCATAGCTTTGGGAAGTCAAAGAAGGCAGTTGGTCCTGAAATAGCTTTGATAACTTCTAGTGACATATCAGTTTCTTTCAACACTTCTTTGTCTTCAAATTACATCATGTTTTCCTATAACTGAAAGCTGATAGACTGTGTGTTCTGGATTTTGACTCTCTCTGTGAGTGGTTTAAATATAGAAACATGACCACTGCAATCAAAAGCAATTTTCAGGCATTTGAACCTTGGCTGATCCATCACTTCTATCTGATGAATAATCCAATGATGTACCATTTCTGTTTAGTAGCATTAAACACTTTTGCCAGTTATGTGACCTGGGTCCCAAACAGTTGTGTTAATGGTTTCATTCTTTGCTTTTTTTTGCCTGTTTAAATACACTCTTTGGAACTATTGTCTATGAAATCTTTTAGCCTGACATGTTTCACTGATATGGGACGAACACTAAGCTGTTTTACAGAATAAAAATGGTAATTATCATGATCTTTAATGTTAAGATACCTTTCAATCTGTGTCTTTTGTTTCTTAACAGTTCAGTGTTACCCGGTTAGGACGCTGGATCGATTTTGAAAATGACTATAAAACTCTTTATCCTGAGTTCATGGAGTCTGTGTGGTAAGTTAACTTAAATACATTGCATATATGCTTTATGAATTTGAAATGCCAAGAAGGCTTCAATTAACCATGTCTTGGTCCATACATCACTCTGACTATTTTGAAACATGCTAAATTCAGATAAACAGTGAGCAAAGTAATTAAGGTGGTGTGAAGTGTCTTGATGTCCAAGTGAGGGAATTAATTGACTTTTTTTTTCTGTTCTTCAGGGTAGTAGGATTTTTCAAAATAAAGTACAACGGTACTGCTTTTATTGAGACCTGAAATCTTACTGCTCAGTGTTAACATAAAGGCAGTTCTAAAGATCAGCTGGTATGTTCCTTGTTTGGTTTAGGAAATTACATTATGTCTCTACATTCTTGATGTTCTTCAGACTGTTAACTGCAAATCAGCAAACTACCCAAACTCAGTTTAGAATAGAATAGAATAGAATCATTAAGGTTGGAAGAGACCTCAAGGATCACCTAGCCCAACCGACCCCCCCCCCACCACCTATTACCCACNCAGTGAAGAAATTTCTCCTCATCTCCTCAGGTTTAGCTTTAAACCTCTTCTTCAAGCCTGAATTTAGAGGCTGGGAATCCACTGTTATATTTTTCTTGGCAGCATAATTTTACAACTGTCTTGGACTCCTGGTGCAGAGCAAAGTAAAGGTCGAGTATTTTGGCAATGTATTCAAAGTGCATGTTGGAATTCCAAAAAACAATATGACCTTATAGGTTAAGGATAATCAAGTTGACCTAACACAATGGAGAAATGGCAGTGTTGAGTCCTTCAGATGATAAAATTACAAGGTGAATTGCAGGGGGAGGTTTAGCAGAGTATGTGCTGAGAAAAAAACAGTGGAAAGCAATGTATATGTATACTAAAGTATTATTTATGTTCTTCAATATTAGTTTTACTAATATCCTTTAATTATATAGTTAGTTATGTATAACTATGATTAAGGATTGACAGAACTTTGGGATGTCTCTCGAGGGCTGAAGTGCCAGTGAGTTTTCAAAAAGCATTGAAAAAGACTGTGGGAAGGGAGCAGATGTTTAACTTAGCTGAAGAAACCTTGCATACTGGTGAAGACTGACAAGAAACATTTATTTTTAAAAAATATAAAAATACTTAGTGGCCCCTCAAATCCTGTTTAACTAACATCTTCAAGGACCATTTGAAAAACAAACTTGACTTGAACTAGCTGCAGGGTCTTTCTCATCAGCCATAGCCTCTCTTTGTGGGTTACTTTTTACT
>VWZZ01005778.1:61735-82198 GCA_013399095.1 Psophia crepitans | reverse complement strand
CCCCCCCCCGAAAGGAAATTTCTAGTCCTTCACCTGACTTACAGAGGTTACCTCCTGTAATGCTTGCTTTGGATACAGACCCTAAAATTTAAACTTTGGATCTGAAATCTCTGTGGTACGAGATTTCAGGAAGCACATAGGTGACAACCTCTTAATGTTGTACTTTTTTGCTTCTCGGTGCTATTAATTCTCTGTGTAATCATGTAATGAGATAAATTTTTAAAAGTCTGTTTTAAAAAAATGGGTTTTCTGGAAAGTGCTCTAAGTCTTGGAGGTTACGTTACAATGCCATTGCCAGCTTGCTCCCTCACTGGAATGAGAGCTGGAACCACCGGTGTTTGCACAGAGTGGACGGAGGAGGGGAAGAGAAAAGGGATGCGGGATACCTGTTTCAAGGCTAAGGGAGATAATGCTGAGAGAACACTGTAATTGTAGTTACAGTGATGCTTTTGACAGCATAATGTGTAAAAAAAAAAAAAATTGTTCCCTAGGCGATCATCAAACTGAAAATCTGTGTTACTGAGGTTACATTTTATGCCTGTTAGGAGTGTTCATTTGAATGATAGATTGTAGTGTACTTCTCTTACAATTGATGTGATTCTTTTTAATAGAAGTTCCTTTTTAAATGGAAGAAAATTTCTAAAGTTGTAGTGTCCAGCTATGTACAAAAGGGAAACTGCACATTAATTTCTGCTTTGATTGTAACCTGATGACCGTATTGGCCTGTCCTGTGTTTTTATTTTTTTGTGCGTGTTCTGCCTGTGGGAGTAGAACTTATATACTGGGCTTATTTTCTGGGCTGTTCTTAGGCCCAGAAAAATGCATGCATATGGATAATAATGGTAGTGAGCATGGCAACCACGGATTTTGTGGTTAAAATATGCTAAGGATTTTGTCTTTAGTTTTCTAACCAGCTAAACTTATTTGGTTTTTTTTTGTTGTTGTCCCTAGCTTTTCTTGAGGCTTGGACTTCTGGAGTGGTCTCAACTGGAATATCTAGCTTTCTGTGAAACACGGTGTTTTCATCCATGATGTTTATGTTAAGTTCAGTGAGCTAACCTGATACTTGTGATAAATGCTGTTTCCAGTGGGGGCTGATTTTTATCCAGATTATTTAGACTTGAAATAGTTTAGGACTCTGACATGAAATATATCTTTTATTAATGTTATTTTGTTTTGTAGAGATACCTTACAAGCTAAAGATGCTAGAGAATTCTTTTTCATATTTTAGAATGTTTTTGCTGGAAATGGCTTATTTGTAAGCATTGTGGTGCTGTGCCATGTGATGGCTGACAGAGCAGAATGAATTTTCAGCCTGCTAAATTTTGACTTAAAACTTCATCCAATGATAAAATTGTGGCATCCTGGTGGAATTTTTCAGGGGAACATTGAATATTGGTGTCATTAAGTGGTAATACCGCAATGAAGATATAGTCAACTCTTCATGACTTAAATAGAGCTATCCATCCTGCAGCCAGCTTGAATCTCAGTGAAAATGTGTCTTTCACTGTAAACAGTACAATGAGAATGATGTTCTTGACCTAGCATGGAACAAACATGCAATATTCTTTTTTTTATTTGTATGGCTCATGAGATGGATACAGTGAAATTGAGAACAGTTTGATGTGATCTTATACTTTTTATTGATCTACAGTTGGTCTGAAAGAAGTATGTGAGCTTTGGGAAAGAAAACAACTAGGAAGTTATTGTCCTCACTACTGACTTATTACGTAGCTCCCAGGCCGACTGCAAGTTTGCACCTCAAGAACGGTTCACCCTGGCCTCTGTGGAAACAGGCTGTCAAGTATTGAAGAGGAATAGCTCTGTGGTCAGAGCTGTGGCATCCTGCTGGGCCTGATGACTAGGGGTTTTAATTTCATCAACATCAGGGTTAATTAAACAGCTTTCTATCACCATCTTGTGGCTAAATTTAGCGATTACAGTTAAGCACAGTTCAATTTTAAGTACGGTTGAAAGCTTCGTGTATGTTTTGAAAGACTTGCATGTATGGTGTCAAACCACAGGTGGTGAATACACTTCTTAGCTACTTCTGTACCCTAAGATGATATTCTTGAGTTGTTTTGTCATAACACTAGACAGTGGCTGGGAGGAGAAAGAAAAAAAAAAATTCCTAGTTCTCGTAGAAAATTATTACTCTACATGTGTGAAATTATGGCTGTACACTGAAAATTCTGCTGTGTTTATCATGAAAACACAGTATGGAGCTCTCTTTGGTGATGGGGCTTTTTATCTGTTTCTGCCTTCCCTCCACTGGACCCATCTCAGGTGTTCCAGCTTCAGCTTTGCTTTTAGGATTGTTATTAAGAGGGGATGTCTCTTTGCTTCCTTACCAGGTGCAGCCTTTTGCCTCACAACCCTGCCTTTCAATGTTCTGTAGTAGCATCAGACTCTGGATACCACTGCAGTACTTCTAACCTGCAGCTGATGAGTTTGTAGGTAGCTCCCGAAACCAGAACTTGGGTTGCCCAACTACCCTTGTGTAGCTTTGCTTTTGTTTTGGCATGAATTTTTGTCGTATTCTATGTTCTCGTGATGAGCTCTGTCACTAATGTCAGTGTCCAGCTGCCTTAGCCCTTTGAGAGCCCCACTGAGAGGAGAACTGGCTTGTTGTAAAGATCAAAGCAGATGGATTGTTGTGTTGGTCTTCTTTCTTTTCTCTGTAAGCAGTATATGTTGTTTTTTTACTTTATTTTTTTTCCTGCTTGTGGAGTTTATCCAGTACTAAACCATAATGATTTCAGAACAACAGATTTCTGGGTCCTAATAGAAATCGTGATTGCATCTTGTGTGTTCCATGATTCTTTAATGATTCTCTAGAGAGATACTGTTCATAAGAAACCTGTTTTGTCCATTTTTCTACTAGTTATCTGAATTTTTCTCATACCTGTATTTCTTTTGTGCATTTAGTGCTCTAGTCCTTGTGTTATTACTTGTCCACTCTTCGTTTTCTTTCCTTATCTCTATTTTGAAGAAGGAACACACTGAACTCCTACTTAGTCAGATGATCTTTGGGATTAAGTCTAGCATCAGTTTCAGATACTTATATTTTCTGCTGTACAGGTATTTTGCACTTCTGACTTGATCATTTTGATCATTACTTGATCACTTGAATAGAATAGAATAGAATCATTAAGGTTGGAAGTGACCTCAAGGATCATCCAGTCCAACCATCCCCCCACCACCTATTACCCACTAGACCACGTCCCTAAGTACCATATCTAACCTTTCCTTAAACACCCTCAGGGATGGTGACTCCACCACCTCCCTGGGCAACCCGTTCCAATGCCCGATCACCCTTTCAGAGAAGAATTTTCTACTCATCTCCAACCTGAACCTTCCCTGGCGCAACTTGCAGCCATTTCCCCTTGTCCTGTCACTAGTTATCTGCGAGAAGAGGCCAACCCCCAGCTCACCACAACTCCCTTTCAGGTAGTTGTAGAGGGCAATAAGGTCTGCCCTGAGCCTCCTCTTCTCCAGACTAAACAAGCCCAGTTCCTTCAGCCGCTCCTCATCAGACCTGTGCTCCAGCCCCTTCACCAGTTTCGTTGCCCTTCTCTGGACACGCTCCAGGGCTTCGATATCTTTCTTGTGGTGAGGGGCCCAAAACTGGACACAGTACTCAAGGTGCGGCCTCACCAGGGCTGAGTACAGGGGGACAATCACCTCCCTGTTCCTGCTGACTACACTATTCCTGATACAGGCCAGGATGCCGTTGGCCTTCTTGGCCACCTGGGCACACTGCCGGCTCATGTCCAGGCGAGCATCAATCAGCACTCCCAGGTCCTTTTCCTCTACACAGCTTTCCAGCCACCCCGCTCCCAGCCTGTAGCGCTGCCTGGGGTTGTTGTGGCCAAAGTGCAGGACCCGAAGTCACTTGATACCCCAAAGAGAGAAGCTCTAAGATCAAATCCTTCTCTTCGATGTGAAGTGAGTGTCTGTTTGAAGAGGACAGCTTGCTTTTAGGATACTGTGGGATGCTGGATTTCGTGTGGGATGCCAAGGGTGTTTTGAGTATTGCATTGACTGATTCAGTATCTTTTGAAAGCAAAACCTCTCTTTGTAGGAGTTCTATCATATTTGTGTGGTGCTTGCATGCTGTGTATGTGACTTGGGTCAACAAATATTGTAGCAAAACTCTAGTATTTTGGAAGTTTTATGCCTATTGCCAGCGTAACTGACTGGGCTTGAACCAGTTGTATCATCCTGTCATGATGCTTTAGGAACAACAAACTGTTCTCCATTTGTGTCATGGTTTTTGGAGGTTAAAGATACGTTGCATCTTTAGGGACGAGATTCTTGGTTAACAAGTGACTGAAATATGCATCTTGAGTTCACCTTTTTTCCTAACCTCCTTTTTCTGCAGTAGAGGAATGTAAGTGCTGTTCCCACAGCCAAGAGGATGCAATTAAATTTATTTATGTTTGAGGAGAGACATAGAAGAATTAGGGGAACACGGTTTGATTTCTAACTTCTGTGAACAAACTTTTTGTGATAGTCTGTAGAAAGGAGCTCTGTGGTTTTGTTAGCTTATTCCTTTCAGAAAGGACTGCAGTTTCAGTTTTGGCTTAGAAACCCAGTGCCTCTTGCTTGCAAACTGTCAATATTTTCAAACATGAGGGTTAAAACATGGCTTGATAGATTATTGTCTAAAATAATCGTGTGTTGAATTTTTAAGCAAAATATGATGTCCACTTGTAGGTGACTCAGTGTTAGAACTGGGGTCGTCTTTAGCAGTTGCTTTATTTTGGGTGGGCAGTGCTGCTAGCAGGAAGCTTTTTGGGAGTTGTCATCTGTACATTTCTGATGGTTGCACAAGAACTGTTCTCAGAAGCTTTCTTATTAAGAAAACCAGTTAGGTGGTTTTTGAGATGATAGAATGGCTTTTTGTAGTGATAATGAGAGCTGTTGCATCAAGCTGCACTCTTGACTCAATCACAGTTCTAATTATTATGTTGGAATATTTGTCTGAGAGTAGAGGTTATGATAAATTACAAATGAGTAGTTGTTATGAACTGTAATGAGAGCTCTGAAGAATGGGGTGGTTTGAAAGCCCATCTCTTTGGTCAGCAGTGGAACAACTGGGGAGCACTTGGTTTGCAATAAGTCAGAATTGCCACAAGAGGGAGATGCTGGCTTGGATTTTTAACTTGGCAGCTCCATCTAGTGTTCACCTTTCCTCAACAGTTTCCTGAGTTTACAGTTATATTTACAGCTGAATTAAATATTCAATGTTTCTCTGAATAGTTTTCTTCTGTGCTGTTAGTAGGCAGTGTTCTTTAGAAAGCAGAGATAAAATGGAGTTGTTTTCTATAGATATCTTAGTTAACTGTTTTTGAAAAGCAAGTAGAACACCTTCAGTATAAATGCTGTCACTTGTCACAGTCTGCATTAATTATGCTCTGAGATGGTAAGCATATATTAAATTTTTTCAACTTGCACAAAAACTTCTACAATTAGCCAGCTCAAATTTTTATGCTGAAAGCTGATGAAACTATATTCACATTTTTTTTTTACAAAAGATTGATTTATATTTATGCAAGTTTAAGTTGGCACAGCCTCTGTTTTAAAACAGCTGCACTTGCTGCTTTGTTTTGGATTTGAGTTAGAGGTCAGGCAGCCACAACTTGCCTTCTGGGTTTGGCTTCTCTGTGGCAGAACTTGATAGCTTTTTCCATCTTAGAGTTGAGATTATTTAATTTTTCTGATGTTAGTAACCATTCTTAGGAAATTTTTTACTTTTACTAGAGGCCCATGCTTGAATCTGAGTGGACTGCATGTTTTTTCCATATCACAGTCCGTATTTCATGTGTCTAATCTGCAGGGTAATAATTATTCTGATTAAGGTACTGTAAAACTTCCATGACAGCAGGCCAGTGCATATATTTTCATGTTCTTGTTTTGGGCTGCAGATAGAAATCAGTGCAATAGTCTACTTGCATTTTGTTTTGAAGATTATGATTTCGAACATAGAAGGCAAGATGCTGATTAAATACAGGTCCAGATTCTCAAGCACAAAATGACAGCCTGCAGAAAAAAGTGCTGCTTGCCAGGATGAGTTTGGTTGCTTAGCAATGGGCTATTTATCTGGAAAGGGACCCGGAAAAGTGATCAGGATGGTTTGAAAACATAGTTTGAATAAAGGAGTTTTTAAAGTCAGCAGGGTTTAACAAATTAGATGTGGAATTTGAAATTATTTTTCAAGTTGAATTTGGCATGATTATTTAAGGCTTGCCTTCTCATGAGTTTACTTTTAAAGTAGCCAACCTGCAGACTGGACCACTAAGTGTGCAAGTCAGTGAGACCTGATAAGCTGATAAATGTTGGTGATCCTTTAGTATTCAGATACAGAGAAACGCAGGGTTTGTCCATCACACAAACACTTTGTGAGTTGCTCTGTGAAGTATATTTCTCTTGCAGCATTCATTCATCTTGAGCACTGACTCAGTTCGTCATATTGTAATATTCTGTGCTGTCTTGATTATTTCAAGAGGATGTAAGGATTCAAATGTGCTGCAGAGCTGTATTGAAGATTTCATAAGAATTAAAGCTTAATGTAAGGCACTGATCTTGGACAGGGACCGAGTCCAGAGTGAGATGAGCTAATAAAAGAGAACAGTAACGTTAATTGTGAGACCATAAAATGGAGTTTGTTACTTTGCATGGTTACCTGTTCCCTCTTGTGCAAATTGGTCTTCACGTTGTCAGATTTACTCAGGGTGGGTTGCAGGTATCTCTAACCTGTATCTGTCTCCTGTAGCACTGGCTGCTATCATAGGTGCTTAAGATCATGTGATAAATGAGCAGCTGTGTCACTGCATGTCTTCTCTAAATTATGTCTCATTTCAGCCTTGTTAATGGTTCAGACTTCAGGTTTCTTTGTATTAAAGAAATTTGGGAAAGATTAATCAGCAATATGGATTTGTTTCATCTAAATACTATATGCTGTGCAGTCAGTGCATGGAAAACCAAGCTGGTAGAATCAGCTAAAGTTGAAAATCGGCCAGAAATACACTTGCAATCAATTTCTCTTTCCTTTTGGCTTGCAAATATTGTTTTTAGTTGATTATTTTAAAAATGTGTCATTCAGAAGGACACTCCAGCTAGAGCAGAACCCTATTTTGCAGATTACTTACTAGATTGGAAACATCAAGTGCTATTCTGTGTTCCTTGTTTACTTCCAGGTGGGTTTTCAAGCAGCTGTATGACAAAGGACTGGTGTATAGAGGTGTTAAGGTCATGCCTTTTTCAACTGCATGCAACACCCCGCTGTCAAACTTCGAGTCCCATCAGAATTACAAGGTAAGTCAGTATATGTGTATGTTAAATATTGCTATCAGATTTCTCTATTGTCTTCAGTTTGGATTTGGAAAGCTTTAGTATTTTTTGCTTAGTGGTACATAAGCATAGTATTACACTTCAAACTGATAGAAATTTAGGTAGATGGGTTGGTTTTTAATATATTTTGCTGTGTTTGTTTGGATCACTTGATCTCAGCCTTCTTCCCTGCTCTTCTTGGTTACTTACATTATGTATAAAGTGCATACTTTTGTTTTATTCTGGTAAATTACTTGCCGTTCTTCTCTGGGGTCTCAAGATGAATATTGCACTGCGTTGGGTTTTTGTTAAATACTTGGAGAAGAGCTGTAGCTGTTGCTGCCTGTGCGGATCTGAAAAGCGGAAGGTCTTTGGCAGAGTTGAAATATCCTGTAAGGGGATTAATAAGAGTTGTCAAAGACTGTGTTTGGTGTAGTGCAGTAGAATAATAGCTTTTCTAAGAGTCATTAATTTAGATTGGGAAATTCCAGGAAATCTTTTACCTAGTGTGATGTATGGTATACTATGTCTTAGAAGGCATTCCTTTAAGAATGAATAACTAGATATAGTTGGTCCAGCTTCTCATTTGCAACAAACTTGTGTTCAAATATGTGGAGGCAGAACTTGTATCTGTTTTCCAAATTTCATGTTGGATTGTGGACAGAGGTTTTGTATCCTTTCTTATGCCCATCCAGGCCTCCGTATTATTACATCATAAATCTTACTCTTAACGCTGTTACAGTAGAGAGCTAGCACAAATTGTATGTCTAGTCTCTTTTTACCTCTTTTCTAAAAAAGGCCAATTTGCTGGCCAAAAATAGTGCTTTTAAAACAAATGTTTAGATAGATTTGTAGTACAATGCAGTCCGCAGATACTAGAACTTTCAGTATTGCTGTGGAATTATTGACCATACTGAAGAATAAAGGTTTTGTGGTTTAACAAAGTGAGACCTGCAAAGATACCTCAATATTTGTGACTGTCTGACAACTGAGATAATTATTTTGCTTGTACTTATTAACTGACATTTCATGTAGTCTCAGATTACTGAGCTTCCTTTAGAACAAAGGCTGTGGGTGTTTGGGGTGTGTGCATGCCCCTTTTCCATAAAGCAAAGCTTTTTTTTCTTCTTGAGTCTTAATGAAATATCTAGATGCTATTTCTTACGCACTATACAGGTTCTAGAGTATGTGGGGTGTGCTGCACTGCCACTTCATGCGAAAATCTTTTTTGCCTGCTAGAGGTGGTATTTTGAAGACTGAAATGTTGAGGGTCTGTAAGCTGACATAATTTATTCTTGGCGAGGCCAGTGATTTCTGGGTGTAAGGCAGCTGCCTTTTTTCTCACTGTGGAAAGCAGGCTTGGCTTCTGTTTATCGACCCTGTGAGAAACAGGGTGCAAATAATGAGAAATAGGACACAAGAGGCATGTTTAGAAACAGTTAAGTGTCTAATGCACACGAGTAAACTGTCAGCAGCTTGTATTGCACATAACTGAAGAAATCTTGTCCTTGGGTTAAAGCAGACATAATTTTGTTGACAGATAAAATATTACACAGTGCCATTACTTGGCAGCCTGGATGTTATTTTTTATGATTTGCCAGTTGTTTTTATCTACCTGATCAACTTAGTGCTTCAGAAAACGAAGTGAATAGCCCAACAGTGTTGTTTAACAACTGGTAGAGACAGAATTGTAGTGGTAGCTTGATCTTTGTTTGATGTTGAGTGTGGTTTGAGAGTTAAGTAATATTTATGTTTTACTGTTGACTGCACCAGAAGTTCACAGAAAATTCCCTCTGGAGCAGCCCTTAGCTCAGACATAAATAGCTGCCTGTCCCATGATGCTGGACGGAACCCAGAGTGCCTTGCACTAGAAATAATGGTGGGGATAGGATCTATTGTTGTGTTTAGGGTCTGCGCACATGACACCCACTTTTTTTGACAATTAAAATCAGTGGTGAAAATTTCACATCTGCAATATTAGAATTGCTTTTTCAATCTGCTTTTCATAATATGTGAAATGTGAAGTGGCTGAATAGAATTATAGAATCGTTTGGGTTCGAAGGGACCACAAGGATCATCTAGTTCCAACCCCCCTGCCATGGGCAGCAACACCCTACATTAGACCGGGTTGCCCAAAGCTCCATCCAACCTGACCTTGAATGGTTCCAGGGATGGGGCTTCTCTGGGCAACCTGTTCCAGTGCCTCACCACCCTCACAGGGAGGAATTTCTTCCTAAGGCTTGTATACATCTGAAAGAAAACATTGTTTTCAGGGGATTCTTTTGACTCATTTGAAGGTGAAGTTTTATATAAGAGTAGCTGACAAAGGTCTCCTTTCCTGATACTTTTTTACTCTTAAATATTGATGTGCTCTTGCTTTTTAAGTACCCAAACCCTTTTTTTCCTTGTTATCAACAGCTTCTCAATAAGAGATTGCATCTTCTTAAGTGGTGGCTATTCTTGCTACTCCCTGACTCTAGAGGAAAAGGTGGGAAAAGGCTATATGCAGCAGTATCTGAGAAACTGCTGATTTTTTTGGCAGCTGAGATTTGATTATAAACTTTTAAAATGTTATAAGGGAAACCTGAGGGAGCTTTTGGTATTTTGACAGCTAATTCCCAAAATAGAATCATAGAATCACTAAGGTTGGAAAGGACCTCCGAGATCAAGTCCAACCGTCAACCTAACACCACCATGCCTACTAGACCATGTCCTGGAGTGCCACGTTTACATGTTTTTTGAATGTCTCCAGGGACGGCGATTCAACCACCTCTCTGGGCAGTCTGTTCCAACACCTCACCACTCTTTGCATGAAAAAGTTTTTTTTCCTAATATCCAATCTAAACCTCCCCTGACGCAACTTGAGGCCATTCCCTCTTGTCCTGTTGCTTGCTCCTTGGGAGAAGTAGCTAATCTGAATTTTTAACCCTGTGGCCTTGTCAGACTGACAGTTTGCACTGGTGTAATGGAGGAACATTGGGGCTGGTGTTCCCTTCAAGCTTTCTTATGCTGCCACTTCGCCTTCTTACCACTACAGTGATGAACTAAGCAAGTTGCAAAATACATAGTGGTGGATGGCAGTAGTAGTTACTACTACTTAGATTTGTGATTTATCACTAAAACATCTAGTAAACTTTTTTCCTGGTTTAATTTTATATTGTTTTTAAGGATGTTCAAGATCCTTCAGTGATTGTGAACTTCCCACTGGATGAAGACGCAAGTGTTTCTCTTGTTGCTTGGACCACTACTCCTTGGACCTTGCCTAGTAATTTGGCCCTCTGTGTTAATCCGGAATTGCAATATGTAAAATTGAGAGGCAAGTGTTAATTGAAGGTGACATACATTGAACACTCCTTTCTTCAGTGCCTGTGAATATGTACTTATGTTTTGAATGATAGAATGTTTTATGACTAAACAAGTGGTACTATAACGTCTTCTCATTTATAAGAGCACTGAAACACCTCAGGAATTGTATGCAATGACCTCGTAGAGTGCCGAAAGAATATAGGCTCTTGTTTTTCTTTTTACTGCTTCAAGTAGTTTTCCAGAGTTTGCAGCTTGATTCTTTTTCAGTTGGCAATGGAGTATGTTATGTGTCTTCCTCTTCACTTAAGAATTTATTTTATTCTTGAAATGCACGCATCTTAAATTTATATCTTGATGTACAAAAACTTTCTTATTTTTTAAATTTAAGTAAAAAAGAAAGCAGGAATTTGAGTGTAAATACTTCCTACATTGGTGTTTTTGGGTTCTCCCACACTGCTCAACTTTGACTTTTCAGTGTACGGTAAAAAAAGAGAAAAGAAAAACGGGGGAAGAGCTATTCAAGTTAATGATGGCATTTAATCTGGAGTTAAAAAACGCCAAAGGTATAATTTCCATTTCCAACATAATCACATGAATCTAATGTGTGCCAAATGTAATGTTAAACATGAAAGTTGCAGAGGCCTTTACAGTGAACCCCACATGTTTGGGTTTCCTTTTTAAAGAAAGAGTTAAATGTTTTCATTTTTCAAAGGTTTTAACATCCATTTGATCATCTCAGAGTTACTAAGTACTTTCAGAAATAGCACTGCCCCTCCCTGGCGGAGATGCAGGGTTGTTGGCTTTGAGTGTTTTTGGCCTGCAGTCTGCTGGTGGGATAAAGACCCTGACTTAGTTGGTGGGGTAGCAGTATGAATAAAACTTGTTGTTGAAGTTGAGATCAGGGTTATTTGGGCTAGAAAATGGGTTTCCTTCATAATGTTTTGCTTTTTAGTTGTATTTTACTTCCTTCAAGAAAAAATTCAAGCATAAAATTGTTTGGAGTAGTAAATCTCAGAAAGACAGCATAAAGTGCAGTCATTACCCCTAATGTCAACTTAATAATATTGATTTTTAGGAGGTAATTGTCTATCTTCCAGTTGTTTCTCTCTGTTTCAGTTACATGTACTGAAACTTTGTGCCAAAGAAAAGCAACTGAAATGATAATAGATAAGGTGGGGTATTTCTACCTCTTGAACAGAAAACCACACTGAAAATCAGTGGACTGGGTTTCATCCTGTGGTTTCTGTTCAGACTTAACTTTTGAAGAGTGTTAAGTGACTATGGGGAAGAAGTAGCTGGAAACTAGTGACTGATCAGCAGGATTAGACTGGGCAGTTATATAGGTAACGTGATACCATCTTGCATAAATTGAATGGTTTCGTAATACTGCAAATGAGGGTATTAAATGGAGACATATGTAACTTTTTGCTTTATTTTATATTCTAGAAAATGCCACAGGAAAGATTTACATTTTGATGGAATCCAGATTGATAGTACTATACAAATCTGACAGTGAATATGAGATACTTGACAGGCAAGTACATAAATTATTACACACTTGTTAGCTTCCAATATTTTTATATATCATAAGTTAAATTTTCAATAAGTTGGATTTTGCAGCTATCTAAAGATGGGTTTCCCTGCATGTGTATAGATCTTGAGAGAAAGATCTATAAAAGAGATTGAAATTTACTAGAACAAATTGGTTTTGTGTGTGAAGCTACAAATAGAGTAAAACTTTCATTGGATCATTGTATTGTGATGGGGAAAAAAGGTTCCTTAGTCCTTCCTTTTTCTGTGTGTTTTCTTAGAAAGACGTTACTAATTTAAGTCTCAAAAAAACCTTGAGATTGTCTAAATGCTGAACACTTTCTAAACATGTAAATATTTAAAGGGAGATGGGCAAAAGCAAAACCATTGTCTTCAGGAAGCAAATACTGCGTCCGTAGGATAGTCTACAGTATTTAATTCTCTCTGAAGACTGCTCATGCATCTTGGTTCAGTGGATAAATGTGAATTTTTAAAGAAGTCGGACTGGACAGGGATGTAGGTATTAAATTCTGTTGTATAATACATTCTTTTGTATAATACATCAACCTGTTAAAGAGGTAAAATACAACAAATAAATATTTGCTGACTCTATTGAGTCCTGCGCAGTGGGTAAACAAACAAAACAGATGCACCAACAAAAAACCTACCAAAACCATACAACCACAATAAAACAAAAAATAGACTAGAAAATCTGAGAATAACATCTATTCACTGGTGTCAGTTACTTTTATTTTAATCTTTTTTCTTTTTAACCAGGGCATTGAAAGCTTTACATGTAAAAACCTTTTTAAAAAAGTAGGATACATGTTATTTCAGCTAAACAATTAATGTAGTCATTGAATTAGGACAATATAGAACTGGAACGTTTGCTTAAGATGTTGTCTACTCTGCCTTATACTGGGAGGGTTGAGTAATTCTTAGTTTGTGTTTCTGCATTGATTTCCCGCTCTACCCTCCCCAACTGACTTCTCTTCATCTGTCACTTACTCTGTAGCAATTTAAGCTGGTACTTGATTTCTAAAGATGATTTTCAGTGCTTTCATTCTTCAGAGTTGACAGAACCTTTAATGTCCAGACTTTTTTCTTCCTCCCTTCAGAGTCATCAGTAAACTCAGTGTCAGCATTATGATAGTCTCTGCCAGGATACCAGTAGAAATTGTCTTTCAGTCTGATACTGAATTAACAATAACTTTTTTTTCTCAAAGTAGTTGTGCATTCATGTAAAATGTACAGTCACCCAATTACAAATATTTGTGTGTGTTGGAATGACATGTCAAACGTCTTGCTAATGTTAAGACTTAAATCTGTCTGCTTGCTTGCCATCTGAGCTAGTTAGTCTACCTAAAAAGTCATTTGCCTTGGTGTGACTTATTCTTGACAATTTATTATTGTTTGTTCTTTAGCACTTTCCTTTTAAAAACACTTTAATGAGTTATAGTTGAATCAGGTTGTTATGCTAGTGTGACTTATTTTTAGGTCCATCAGTACTCCATTTCTCTCTTGAAGTGTAGGCACTATGCTCCTTTCCAGTCTCTTGAAACCTCTCCAGTGTCTGAACACTAGGCCTTCTATCAAACCCAGTCTGTTAAGCATTTCCTTTAGACTTAAAAAAAAAAAAGTAGATGCATTAAACTTGCTGACCTACTGTCTTTTGGTTCCAAATTCTTCTTTTAATGGAATACTACAAATTTAATTTTAATCTAGTTGCAGTCATTGTGTATCCAAGAATGGACTGAATGTTTTGGCCTTTTTTGGTGTGGTGTTTTCATCAGGACTGCGAAGTACCTGCTCTTCAAGTGTCATACACAGGTGTCATTGCTTATGTCCCTGGCTAGTTATGTGTCTATTTTTTCCCCAGTCCTTGGATTTTTTTAATCTCTGTGTGTATACATAAGACTGCTAGCAATTTCTGTTCTCTTTGCAGGGTGTTTTTTCTTCCTTCTGCATTAGTGCTACAGTCTTCTCAAGATGGCACTTTTTTTGGTCATGCTCCAATTTTTGTTATGTAATAAATCAGTTCTCTCAAATGTGAAATGTGAGACAAGAGGTAGCTGATAGTTGAATGGATATTTTAAAGACTTAGATCTGTGAGTATATAAGTTCATAGAAATGAACTTTCCCACTTCAACTCTTTTTTTTCCTCTTTCCTTCCTTCTTTCCTTCCTTCTTTCCTTCCTTCTTTCCTTCCTTCTTTCCTTCCTTCTTTCCTTCCTTCTTTCCTTCCTTCTTTCCTTCCTTCTTTCCTTCCTTCTTTCCTTCCTTCTTTCCTTCCTTCTTTCCTTCCTTCTTTCCTTCCTTCTTTCCTTCCTTCTTTCCTTCCTTCTTTCCTTCCTTCTTTCNTCCTTCTTTCCGTCCGTCCTTCTTTCCGTCCGTCCTTCTTTCCGTCCGTCCTTCTTTCCGTCCGTCCTTCTTTCCGTCCGTCCTTCTTTCCGTCCGTCCTTCTTTCCGTCCGTCCTTCTTTCCGTCCGTCCTTCTTTCCGTCCGTCCTTCTTTCCGTCCGTCCTTCTTTCCGTCCTTTTTAAATTCTCAGGCAGTTAGGCCCCTGACACTTTCTCTATACCAGATGGCAGGCTGAGGTCAAGCAATAAACGTACTGAAAATGTTCTGTATCTGAAGTCATCGGAACTTCCCGAGTACTTTCAGCCTTCCCACCCCCTACCTGACTTTTCTTTCCCTTTTCCTCCCAGATGCAGATGGTAGGTTTTTGTCTGAGAGCAGATAGGAATACATTGTTTCATCGATGAGGTGGCTACCATCAGAATACTTTCTGCTGCTTTGCACAAATAGATTGATCTTGATATATTACTCCACTTTTGGCCGTTGAATGGTTGTTGTATTTAGCAGTGGTAGATGTGAAATGGTTGAGCATTTTCCTCCCTTTGTGCTACATTTCAGTCTGTTTGCATATTGCACACGTCATTTCTTTACACTGTTTTCCACTGTTGTTTCTTCTTGGGTTCTAGAGAATCAAAAAAAGAGATTTCTGATCTTTCGAGATTGAACGATTACTACAGTGATTTTTAAATGAGCCTGTTGGTACTGTCACAAGAAGGCAGCACTTGTATGAGTTTTGAGCCTGAAGTTCAGGACTTTTAGAAACAAAGTATTTCAGATATTAAAAGAGCAAACTGGAAATGTGATGCGCAACCCCTACCTTTAATTTACTTGCATTAAGTAAGAATTTACTTTTTTTTTTAAAGGCAGTTCTAGTGCTTCACATTCTGTGTGGCTGAACACTGGAATGTTTTTCTCTTGTCTGATCTCGATTAGGCACCTCAAACATTCCTAAAGCTGTTTGTAATGTAAAATATATAAACCATCCGCAAAGCTGTGGCTTAAAATAGAAATCTCCCCTTCTCCCAGTGGATATTATGTATGCTGAGCTCAGGAGTCATGCTCTAACTTGGCATTAAATACTACTTGAGTTCCTTTTTTGTACAATGAAACAGCTTTGAAGAGTTCCCTACTTTGCAGTAGTCCAGTGTTTTATGGTTTGACTGTTGTTTTGGAAGATGTGGATCAAGAAGAGTATAGGGAAAGACCACAGCTGTGACACATTGAGAGGTAGCTCATCTATTAAATGAAATTGTGTTTTAACTAGACTTTTTCCCGAAACAGAAGATTTAAGCACTTTCAGGACAGTTCTGAGTAGTGAATTCCGACCTTATCAGCATCTTTGTTGACTATTGTCAGAAGTCTGAAGAGAGCCAGATCTCTACAGACTCTCTCTGTCTTATGTTTCTTGTCTGGCTCAGTTGGTTCCTCGGTCAGTGCTGTCTGTGTTGGATCTTTCTCTGAGATGCCCATGGAGAGCTTGGATGCCTAATTTTAGAATGAGGAGTGAGGCATCCAAGCTTTAAATGCTGGAATACCTTGGTTCACAATCTTTTGGGCACATAACTTTTTAGATGATTTGGATGAGTGCTTATTTAGTTCTGTTGAACATGCTGAGCTACTGGGCTTTGTTGTTAAGAATATGAAATTAAAGTTGTATTTTATCCAGAAGCATCTTGCCTAGCTTTACCAGAAATAGATTATTATTAATGCTCAATTCCTACATTAATTTGCGATTGCTTGTTTAGAAGACCCTCAGGTACAAGCGTACCCGTTGACTGCAGAGATGCGTTAAGACACACGATGTTTTTTGTCCCAAGTCCAAATTCTGAAGATATGTAGAAATGGGAAGCAAACTACTGAGAAAATACTGTTTGGGGTTTTTTAACCATATGAAATCACATTCTGTTAGGGATGGAGAAAAAGGAAATAGGGAAAAATAGCATTCGTACCAGCTGACAAAGCAGTTTTCGAGTTGTTAATTTATGTTCATGTAAATTTTTCTTCTCAGGTTTCCTGGCATTGCTCTTAAAGGCAAGAAATATAAACCACTCTTTGAATATTTTATTCAGGTAAGATGAACAAGTTTGGTGTCTGATACAGGATATGAAGAGAAAAATAAAAATTGTTCTCAGTTTATATTATGAAAATCTTATATCCTAATAGCAAACCCCATATTGTATTCAAGTAGTTGAAAATGGTAGTGAAAGGTTGAAAAACAGAAAGTTGCCTTTTTCTGTGGGGTTTTTTTGCTTAAGTTTGAAATAAACCTAGAGTAAGAATTCAGTGACAAACAGTAGTTCGCTTCAGACTGCAGAATAACTTGCAATATGCATTAATAAATGGGCAGTATTCTCTCAGCTTTTCATCTAGTGAGCTTCTGTTCTCTGCTCATTAAGTCCACAGATTTTGTATTCAGAAGAGAATGACTTTGTGGATAACAGTTGCAGACATGTAGTGTTTCTCATTACGGAGTTAAAAGGCTTTGCTGCAATCACTACTGATATCTCTGTTTTTTATGGATATCCTCCTGTGCAGCATTTAAGCGCTACGTAAGTCTAGCGCAGTTAATTGCTCTGCAGGTGATAACAGAATATATATCAATAAAAGAGAAGGAAGAGACTTTATGTATTTTAAAAAAATAAAATTCTGATTTAAAATTTAAGTTTTTTGAAGAGCTGAAGTGGATTACAGCACTGCTGGACAGGCAGTTGTTAACTCGTGAGGAATTTGGTCATTTATGACTACTGTCTGTTCTGAAGCATCTGCAGAAGTCAGAAAAGGTGAGGGAACCTTTGTAGGGAGCAGGACCTGTTATTTCTAGAGAAAGGTCAAACACATAGCTGAATTTGAAAAACAGAACTGCAAGTGTAAAGGTTTAGTCTGGATAAATTTTTTGAGTCCTGCTGAACTTCTAAGAAGCAGATGGGCATCTACCATTTGGGGTTTGTTTTTTTTTTGGAGTGTGAGGTGTTTTTTTTTTTTTTAATAGAATCTATGTGGTTTTACCCCAGCCAGTGGCTGAGCACCACATAGGTGCTTGCTCCGTCGCCCTCCTCTTCCTCCCAAGCCCCTTACAAAAAAGCATGATGTCATATGGTATGGAATATCCCTTTGGTCAGTTGGGGTCAGCTGCCCTGTCTGTCCCCTCCCAACTTCCCGCGCACCCCCAGCCATCCTGCCGGCGGAGCGGTGCAAGGAGCAGAAAAGACCTTGGCTCTGTGCAAGCATCACTGAGCAACAGCAAAAACATCTCTGCACTATCACCGCTGCTTCCAGCACAAATCCGAAACGCAGCCCCATAATGGCTACTGTGAAGAAAATTAACTCTTTGAGCTGAAACCAGGACAATGCCTTATCTCAAAGTACCCCTTTTCAGAACAAGCCAAACCCAGGGAAGGTTCAGGTTGGAGATGAGGAGAAAATTCTTCTCTGAAAGGGTGGTCGGGCATTGGAACGGGCTGCCCAGGGAGGTGGTGGAGTCACCATCCCTGAGGGTGTTTAAGGAAAGGTTAGATATGGTACTTAGGGACGTGGTTTAGTGGGTAATAGGTGATGGGGGGATGGTTGGACTAGATGATCCTTGAGGTCACTTCCAACCTTAATGATTCTATTCTATTCTAACATTTTTGTATCATATCTGATTCAGCTGTGACTTGGGTTTTTTTGGTAGTAATTTTGTATTAAGGAATAGAAAATAGCTCCTTGTTTTTCATTAACTGCCTACTGAACACCCTGAAAATCATCAGATGATTTCTTGGCAATTGTTTCTGGTTTTGTTTGTGTTTTACTTGGTAACCACTTTCTCATTCTCTGGAGGAAATAAAGAAAATATATTACTGTAAAAGAAATTCATTTTTTTTAAATGAGAAGGTAAAGTGGATGTACAAAAAAAGCCAGGAGACGTCTGTATAGAATTCCTGTAGCTTTCTTGATTGTGTCCTCACGTACAGGAGTGTCGTGATTTGTGGTCTGTTAAGCGCAGAACTGTGTGAAGATCTGTGGCTTGAAGAGCAATTGACTAAGAGGCCTTGTGGAGAGGTCTTAGGTATAATCACATTTGACACTATTTCAATGAAGTATACAGCGTGGACGCCTTAGCTATGCAAAATGATTAAGTAATGTTAGGAATATCACATTTTACTTGCGGATGGATGGTGGCTCTTCCATGTTCTTGAGAATTTTCTTTTGAGATGTATACATGTATGACAAGCATATTTTTCTGTTGCAGTGCAAAGAGAAAGGTGCCTTTGCTGTGGTAGTAGACAGTTATGTGAAGGAGGAGGAAGGCACGGGTGTTGTACATCAGGCCCCCTATTTTGGTGCTGTGAGTATGAACTGCATGTCTGTTATGTTCATTTTGTTCCAACACACATTGCTTGGCTTTCCAGCTACTGGGGACTGTCAGGGTGACTACGGTATTAAACAGTCCTCCCATTTGCTACTTAGAAATGTAAGAAAACAGTGTACCATTGTATTCTATTAAGTTCTTGCACTTGCTAGGGCCCTTTATGTGCTAGACTGGAGATTTTAGGTGTCCCTTGATGGGGTTATTGTGGTATGTGAAGTAAACTCACTACTGTAGCTTCTGAGTGTCATTGATCTTAGCTTTTCTCAAAGTCTAAGTTTACAGCTTTGAGAAGAAACGGTCAGTTGCACTGATAGTCAAAACTGGCTTTGCTAAGTGATGATTTGGGTGGTAACAGCAACTCTGCTCAGCACACGCCCCTCTTCAGTGTTTCAATTTCCTTACTTATTGGGCTTTTAAAGAATGAAAAAATGCTTTGACTGCTTTTGTACTGAGACTTTATCCCTTGGTGTAAAAGGATTTTAATGTGCTCATTCTTTTTTCTGTCTATATTGTCCTTTCCCCTCAGCCTATTCTTCTGAAGGTTAAGGGGTATAATTTTTCATGGATTTCATCATTTCAGTTTTTAGACACATGAATTAGATGCACTAGTTTAGACTCATTGTCCTTTTTGTATAGTGTCCTGTCTTCAGCCATTATCCAAAGCTGCCCTCAAAAAACTTGCGATAGAGCTGCCAATGCCCAGCAATTAGCAATCCTTGGACCGTGAGCTCTACCATCATTTCCAGAAACTGTTGGTGTTAGAAATGGGTCTCTTTGTATTCATGTGAAATATCCCATACTTTTGTCTTCTGCATTTTTCTGAAGAGTGCATCCATTGTGATGTTGTTTCCCTCGTCAAGATGAACGTCGGTCTGAAAAGATGTCCCAGCGTAACGCTGCTATGAATAAAGACAATCAGACTAGGTTGTGTGTCATTAGTTAATAAAGAAATTCACGGTGACTGGTGAAGTGTCTTAAGAAGTCTAAAGCCTATCATAGTACTTGCACCTCAGATATTCCCCTGAAGCTAAATCTTGCAAACTTGATTTTGAGGCAGGAGCTCTTGCTATAGGAAGGGAATAGACTGCTAATAGCGAAGAAGCTCTGGAAGAAACTTTCCTTGGCTGCTGTATTGTTTTGCTGTCTATTTGCACAATACAGTTCAGTTGTTGGAAACAACTTGTTGGAAAGCCTTACTGGCTAGTTAGAGCAAGGATTATCTGCCCTCCTTTTATTTGATTTTGTGATAAGGCCACAGAGATATAAACACAGAGGAATAAATGAAATCTTTTGTCTCTCTCTCCTGGAAAGTCAGCAGTTATCTTTAAAAACACTTTTTAAAAAACATTTGTTTTTAAAAGCATGAGTATTAGTTAAATGCATTGCAAAGGAAAAGTGCATAAAATATTTATGTGAGGAACAAGTACACTAACATCAGAAACTCTAAGGAGCTAACTCTGTTAGCTAAGGAGCAGCTTGACTTCAGAATGCATGATGCATAGACCTGGGTCAACCGGCTGTGCTACTTTTAGAAAGAAATTGCGTAGTATATGTTGCACTTGATGCTGCTACTTTTTTTTTTTTTT
>VWZZ01005778.1:48186-61660 GCA_013399095.1 Psophia crepitans | reverse complement strand
TTTTTTTTTTTTTTTGTCCATAAAGGTTCACAAAGGATTCTGGTTTATGTTCAGAAATTCATCATTCTTCAGTACGCTCTGTATAGAATACTGAGTGTTACATGTGCTGGTATTAAATGTTTGCCTTTAAGTAGACAAGCTTAGATGAAAGGAGGGAAGTAACTCGTGACTGTAAGCAGGACTGTCATCCTAGCTGGCTTCTCTGTGAATTCCTTTACTGTTATGTTGTAGGTGAGTAGGAGAGAGGAAAGGGGTAGGTGGAGCAGAAGGCAAGGGTCAGAGGAGAAGAAAAAGAGCGCAGTCCTCCACAGAAAGTGTCGTATCTTTTCTCTGTCCCTTCCCCTTGAGACATGTAAGTCTCTTTGATAAATAGGAATAGGAAGTAAGGTTGGTTTGGTTTTGTTTTTAAATTCTACTTACTGATGCATATTCTGTGTTGTTGATAGCTTAGAAATATTATCCTTCTCCAGCAAAACTTGAAGTAAAAATTCATCTTCGTGTAGTTCCAGGATTTGTAGTTCCATTGTCTTGTGTGATGCTTTTGCCAAATACAAGCTGCCACATGATATGAGAGCACTCTATTTCAGTTCAAAAGAAATCAAAGCTCTCAGAACTAGACAAAGCTATATTAAAAATTCTGTAAACTCATTGTACCTTCAGATTAACATGACACTGAAATTCAGCTCCTCAGGCATTTCATCATATGTAGGTGTATCTACAGCCAACTTGAAAAGCTTTAACACTTTAATTTGCATACAAGCCCTATACTTCTAGTGCCTGCTCAGACTGAGTCACAGAAGTTTCATAGATACATTACTGTTGCACTTTCTTTTCAGTAGATGGTGAAAGTATACTTGATTTTTGTTAAAGAAGTGCTGAAGGTGAACCTTTTGACTTAATGTTTTTGTTGCTAGTGGGTTTTTTATTTCGGATAGAAAAGCTTTGAGTTCTCATCAATGAGCTGTTTAATAGCTTCTGCTTAATTCATTTTGTGTATGGCTTTTAACTTTTATTCATTATCTTTCAAGAGATATAATTGTGGCAGGGGCATAAAGTGAACACGATGACTTCTATCCTGGAAAGAACTGACATTGGTCATAGCTTTCCAGTGGACCTTAGCATTTGTGGATGTCTTTTATGTGCCTGAATATATTCTTGGGTTGTGGTTACTGAAGCAAATCTTTATTAAATGAAATGGCAGGTCAGTCTGGAAAGCTTTTACATTCAGGTTCTTCAAAAGAAAGGAACTAACTGTAGAAAGCTAAAATAGCAAAGCCCTTTCTATATTACTGGCTCCGTCAGTGTTACAAATCGAACTGAACCACTTCTTGACCTAGGTCCTGCGAAGTGAAAGGTTTGTTACTATGTTTTAGCTAGGTTGCGAGCATGCCAAGCTTTGTAGTCTTTGCTGGCTGCTTCTTCAAAGCCTTTTACAATTCACTGCCAAATCAGGATTGACGCTAGTTCTGTTATCTGGCCTACATTTTAAACACTGCAGTCTGCTTGCTGTATCTCAGCAATAATAGCTGATGAAAGGTCAACCGAGAATGGGCTTATCTCAGTTAATCCATTGACTGAAGAAGCTGATTGACCAAGTGGAGGCTCAATAATCCTGATGGCTTTCTGCAGCTGCTGGAGAGTGGAAAGAGACTATGGTCTAGAGTAAATGAATGCTGTAGCTGAAGTGGTTTTTCATTTCTATGTGTAGTGCCTTAATACATGAAGTAGCAAACTTCACTGTTGCTATGGATGAGTTTCATCATAGTAAAATATATTGTGGATCAACAGGCAACATCTGCCAGATGTGGCTTGAGGGAGATGGTAACTCCAGGAACTAGTGGATAATGTTGGAGAAACAGGATGAGGACCACAGAAAGGATCTGGAAACCCTGCTCTATCACTCCAAAGTTGGTTTGCCTGTGTTGGAGATATCTAGGAAAGGAGAATTCAGCTAGCTATGAAGCACTTGTTTATTTGCATGCTTGTTTCTGGTGTGGTCTCCTAGATCAAGGTGGACAAACTGCTCCAGAGTGCAATTCCTATGAAGTAGCAGCTATGTTTTACAAACGGTAAATGAGGTCTAAGACTAGAGGAGGCTAACAGTTCAACTACTGCCAGTTTTATTAGGTAGAGTCACTGCAGGTCGTATTTAATACTATAAAAAACTTCAGGTTTTATTCCTGAAGTCTCCGTTTTCCCCTGTCTTCTCAGAGCATCAATACAAGAATGTCTAAGACTCAAAAAGCAACCTGACTTGGTGTGGGCTTAGACAGGGCCTTTGAGGAAAAAAAAGTGATTCTGTCAATGTGCTGTTAGTGCCTGATCTGCAACTGTCCCTGTCTCCCTTGACTTGAAATTACTATCTGAACTTTTCTATTCTTCTGATAATTTTGGTTTAATCTTTTCTAAGGTACCATTGTTGTTTAGTTATGTTCATGAAAGGCTGAGCGACCTTTTTTCTTTTTTTTTTTCTTTTTTTCTCATTACTGCTACAGGAAATTAAAAATTTAAACAGAGGCTGCCCAGGAAAATAAGCTGTGATGGTGTCCATATGTGGTTCTTGGTCAGTAGCATTGCCTATGAGCCAACAAAGGTTGAGGAATACAAATTTAAACGTTTTGGATCATTAAGACCTTTAGAAAATGGGATTTCCTATGTGGAGTTCCAGAATTAGGTTGATTAAAACAACCTGCCTTCTGAAAATTGCCATGCAGGCTGGCGTGCTAAGCAGACGTAAGTCTGACTGGTACAATAGGCATGACATAGTTCTCAGTTCCTTTACAAGGCAATAGTGGCCTGAAGCTGTTGACTACATGCATGTATGTGTGTACATACACTGAAATACGTGTGTATATACGTGCATGCATATGCACAGTAGCACATGCACATATCCCCTCTACACAGAGAAAACACATATATTCTGAAGAAATCATTATTTCTGTGATGAATAAAAGTACAGTCCTGTAAAAGTACATCTTTTCCTATGTGTATCTGGGGTTAGTGAAGTTTGGGTATTTTACTATTCTTCTCCAGTCATCACATTTTATATTTAATATTTAATGCCTTTTTCCAGGGATGGCTATTTTAACCAGTATTTTTTATTTCTATAACTTGACTCCTGTCTCCTTTGTAGGATGACTACAGAGTCTGCATGGATTTTAATATTATTCAGAAAGATTCTGTACCCGTTTGTCCTGTTGATGCGTCAGGCTGCTTCACAGCAGAAGTGACTGACTTTGCTGGACAGTACGTGAAGGTTAGTGGTCTTGGAGAAAGTAAATTACTATTTTATTCAAGATAAGGTAGAAGTGTTCTTTCCCTAAGTGGCTTTGTCTTCAATGTGTCTTTGGTATCTAGAAAACGAAAAATGTGTTTTAACATGAGCAACAATGTTGCAATTGTGTATTACAGTATCTGAAAAACAAAGAATTTGAAACCTAAGTAATACTCTATATCTAGTAGTGAAAGTGAAGAGGAGTATCTCCTGTTTGCATCTACTGCAGAGAGAGTCTTATTTTTCCCTTGTTTCTTATGGAAATGCAGTCTCTAGGTGAGCATGCAGAAGCCTCCTTTACTTCTGGATGACTTCTGAATTCACAGATGTCGTCATTAAGTTTATGCCAGCCAGGTTAGTGTAACATGACTTGTTAGAAGAGAGAAATCCAGTCATTTTCCCCACTTGTGGGATGTGTTGCAATGTGAATTTCTTGCCAATAGATGCAAGAGAATCCATGTAAAAGGAACCCTCAGGAACTCCAGATTGTTACAGACTCAAATGCATAGAAAGGAGTGCCTCTTTAATTTTATGTGCTAAGAAAATAAATTGGTTTTAGTAGGTTTCCTGCTCGTACAGTTAGATAGCAAAGCATGTTCCTGTTAACACAGTTTACTTGAAAGCGACTTAAAAATCTTGTATTTGAACTCAAACAGCTATCACTGCTTCCTGCTATGTATTAAGGCAAATAAGAGTACACTGGAGGCTGTGTTTTATCTTCTTGCTGGCAGGAATCTGAACTTAAGGCTCTTGGAAAATACGAAGCTGAATTCTTAGCTTATAAATATTGCTGTGTGATAAGTCTTTGTATATTTTTTCCCTTCTTAATGTCATATTCATACTTGTTTGTTCAGTAAATTGTTTTTTATTATTAACGTACAACCTTCATTTCCAGCTTAGAATGTATGTCCTTTTGAGTTAGTAAGGTATTGTAAAAGATGCCTCAACTTTAACTGTAGTCACGTTAGAGGAATCTGTTGTGGTGAAGCGGAAGTAGTAGGTAAGAAGCACTGTGTGGCTTCCTGTCACAAAATCAGAAAACTCAAGAAAAGATTTAAGATAGTAAATAATGTGAGTTCTGGCTTGTATTAGTGCTACAGAAAAACTGAATTTTGAACACAGTTGTGTGCATGTGGAAAGGCACAAAAGGGACTGATGCTGTATACCAGGATTTGGAGAGCAAATGACTTTACAAATTTAGTATTTCACAATGCCTCTGCAATAAATGCACAAATTGTACAAAAGCTTCTTTGATTTATTTTGTGTGTGTGTGTAAATATTGGATTATTTGTAGGGGTTTTCTTAATTTGGGCATTGGAGACAAATCCTGTAGTAGCATACTGAAATAGAGAAATTTGTTTTGCAAGGAAAATATTTTGTTCTTTTGTTCTATCTTTTTAGGATGCAGATAAGAGCATCATTAAATTACTGAAAGAGAAAGGCAGACTGGTTCACAGCAGTAGTTTTAAGCACAGCTATCCTTTCTGCTGGAGGTAAGCAGAGAAGTGCCTATGGCTTCAGATTGGGGGTTCTAAATGAGTAGTTCTTCAGGTTTGTCTCATCTTCCCCCTCCCTTGACCTACTTAACTTTTTTAACAAAACTGAAAGTAACAGGAATCAAGAATATTGAATTAGGAGAGCTGCAATTTTGGTGTAGTAATCAAGTAAATTTTTTTCCCCGTAAATGTGATGAATTTAAGTGTAGTGCTGAAATTTTTTTCTATGATGATTTTACAGGTGTGTGTTTGTAGTCTGAATTTCTCATTCTTCAGTGCTGTATGTAGTACTGCTAAGATGTCTATAGGAAGTCTAAAAGAAGCTTATTTTCTAAAAAGTGAAGTCCTGAGTGGTAGAAAAAGATATTTTGGTACCCTTGAATTGTATCCAAATAAATATATTGCAGAATGTCTTTAAATGTTTGTGTTAAAACTTTTCATGTTTTGGATAAAATGGCTGTATTGTAGCTGTTATCATAGTTACTTCTTTTTAATCTTGTAAAATTTACTTCTTTGGAGTCTGGTAGAGCCCAGTTTCTTATAATGTGGAAACCTCTGTACTTTTGGTTAAAATCAAAGTTCGTGTTTATCCATTGCAGGGTAGTAGGTGTAATTACATAAATAAGTTTTTCTGCTGAGTCATTCCTGAATGGAGTTCACAAACATTGGTTAGGTCTCTGATCAGAAAGAGCAATTAACATGTTTATACTATCTGTTGGGACTTCTTAGAAATGTTTGGGCTTTGTCAACTGGAAATTCAGGATTAGCTGTGGAATGTCAAGTAGGTGGTTCAGCATAGTGGTCCGCCAAGAATTTTCCTTCTCAGATTGGGAATTCTGCAGAGATTGAAGGAGGACTCCATGTGCAAGTCTCCATGAGTCTTCAGTATAGTACACTAACATGAAGTTTTGGTTATGAGAAGTACAGGCTAGACAAATTTGATCTAGAAATGAAGCATGTTTTTATTAGTGTCCTCTCTGGTTTTAAATGTTTACAATTGCTATTGCAAAATTAAGAAAAAAAAACAAACCCTGTAATTCCTGAACAGTGTCGAGTTTAAAATAAGAAACTTCAGTCATCTTTTAGTAGGAATATTGTATTAAACTGTTTTAATACAAGTAAAGACATGCTTAAAAAAATAAGATACCTAATTTCATATCTGAAATTACTTGAACATTTTAAGTCATATCTGATGCATACAGCACCTGTACTGAAATAACTGATAAAAGCTCTTCTCTCTGTCAAGCTTTAATGCTGCCAGGTGAAGTGTTTTAGCAGTGTGCGTTTATCTTTGATCTTCACCAAGAATAACCTTTACTTGATCTTGAATAGCATGATTGGCTTGTTTCTACCTAGAGGAAGAAGGGGAATTACTCTTCAAGTGTTATTTCCTCGATGATTTGGAACATTTTTTGAAAAATGGCAACCCAAAACCAAGCAACCCTTGTGTTTCTCTTATGTAGCAATTCAAATGTACAGTCATGGCCTTTTGAGATAAACCAGTAATGTAGAAATGCTGATTTTGGAGAACATACTTAATCCTGCCACGCTGTTGACATTTTTGTTGATTGATAATAAGTTGCAGGCAGTGCCTAGCAGCAAATTATCTGGTGGGAAGAACAGAATAATGGATTCTACTTGAAAAGCTCATTTCACTGCCATCAGAAATCAAACCATAATTGGAATATACTAAAAGTAGAAGAGTAGTTCTTAACTTCAAACATAGTTTTAAGTTATTTTGATTAATGTAAGAAAACTTTGCAATCAGAGTCTTCTACTTAATGTACTTTTCATGCTTTTCCATGAAACCAGGCAGTCACTCAGTCCTCAGTAGGTTGAGGTATTTTCTCTCCTTTTACGTATCGTCAAATTAGGGTCCTTCTCTAAATTTTCCTGTTATTGTGAGATGTAGCAATTTTCTGTCAACTAAACTTGAAAATCTGAGAGAGGAAAACGGTAACAACTGTTTTCAGTTGGAAGTCCCCTTCACTGGAACTGCCAAAGATGGAAATGGTTGGTCAAAAACGCTCTATACAGATGTGAGATCTCGGGAGTCTATATTGTCTAGGTAGTAATTTAACGACTCTGAAAGACAGCAAAGGTAACTAGCATGACAGCTGAAGCGTCCATCACAGCCACTACCTGCCGTGCTGTTATGAAGCAATACTGGGAAGGTCTGCCATTGGCTGATGGAGTTTTGTTTTTTCAAGCCAGTGAAAGCAAAGCCAAGAAGCATCTTTCATAACCTGTGGTCAGTTATCTATTATTTGTTTCCGAAATTTTGAGGAAATGGGATGGGAATAGCATCACAATGATTTGTTTAAAGCAGCTATGCAGTCCAAAACAGCTATGAAAACTATTGCGACTGTAGTATCTGCAGAGGGTGGTATTTCCAGTCTTCATCCTTGCATGTATAAAGATTGTATTTCAGAGAATGCTAATTTTGTGACACTGCTAAGGAATGGGCAACTTGCTCAGGTGCTTTGATTTCTCTGGTACAATTCCAAAGGATGCATTTATATGGGGAACAAACATTGTTGAGTTGAGACAGAGGAATGTTTAGGGAGGAACTTTGTAAGCATCAGTCTCTAATTTAGGTCTGTCTGGGTGTTTTTTTTTCCTTGTCTTCTATTGATGGAAAACAGAACCCAGTAATGGGTATTTCTCATGTGATTCTGCAGCAAGAAATTGAATTGGGTTTCCTCGACCCTCTCACCAGTCATGAGGGGCAGAAATGTGCAAGATGTTACTGGCTGGACAGATTTTCAGTATGTTGTTCTGTTTTTGTCTCCTGCTGAGACACTACTTGGCAGTACAGCTAGAAGAAAGAAAATATTCAGGGGAACCGCCATCTTCCATTCCTTACTACCTTCACTTAAGTGGAAACGGTGCTCTGTGGGTGCTTTGGAATGGTTATGAAGTATTATAAAGTTACACTGTTAGGTTGAAAGCCTGGGGAATGATCGTGGCTTCATCTGCTTGTCTCTTCCCCATAGATCCTTTGTGTCTGAAGCCACTTTTGCACTAAAGCTTGTCTTCCATCAGCCCCAACTGTCAGCTGCTTCCTCCTGATAGAGGCTGGGTACCAGTTTATTGTCCCACCATTCTTTTTGCGATATGTTAAGACCATGTGAGAAACTGCTATTGTCAGGTTTTAATTGTCTTGTTTCCACAGTAATTGAAGATCTTATTTGTGATGGCAATTCGTTCTTTACTACATCCAAAACAAGATGCGTATTGAAACTGAAATATTACTGGAGTACCCTGTGTTTGCAGAATGCTTTCTTTTTTTACTGTGATCCTGCTGCTCTGTGAGGGGTTAACTGAACTGTTCACTTTCTTAGTTGTTAGGACTTAAATTTGAGGAGCAGAACTTCCTAGCTTAGCATGTTGCATTTAATAGCTAGAACACTACTATATTATTTATTGTTTAGAGCTCTTAACATTTCCTGTTAGGTTATAGATACTTTAACTCTTAAAAAATACAAATTGAAATGTGTCACTTATAGTTAAAAGGAAATATCTTCTGAAATACAGCATTAAGTGATGTAGTTTTTATTACTGGGCTTTATCCAGCGTAAGTACCATTTTTGGGGTTTGAGCAACCTCTGCTGTGTGTTTTGTTGTTTGGTTGTGTTTTTCTCTTTGGTCAGGCAGGCATACCTTTAAGAAGTACTTCCACAGCAGCAATTTCATTTACATCATCATCTCCGGTAGTTTGTGTATTTCAAACAAGTCCGTGCTATAGATATAGGTAAAATTAATTAAACTTTTCAGATGGATTGTTTACAGTAATGACTGCGTGCAGGAGATAATGGTAGTTTCTCAGGGACTTTGCTTGCAAGTTACTGTTGAGCAAGTGTATTTCCAAGTTCTAAGGCAAAGTGAATTAAAAATAATATTTTAAGAAACAGTTTGTGGTGTGGATATATGCTAAAGGAGAATGAGTTTCTTGTCCCAGTGCTGTTGAACAACAATGAGTTCAGTCTGTGGAAAGGGGACTGTCATGCACAAAACCACATTTTAAAGAGTATTTTAACTAAAGTGGCACTGAAAGTGTTTTTGTTTTGCTCCCTTCCCCATCACCTTCCTTCTACAGGTCAGACACGCCGTTGATATACAAAGCTGTGCCAAGCTGGTTTGTGAGAGTGGAGCACATGGTGGAGAAGCTACTGGAGAATAATGCCCAATGCTACTGGTAATGTCTCCTGGATTTATTTATTTATTTATTTATTTATTTATTTCCTTTTGCCGGGGGTAGGATGTATAGGGCTGTATGCATGTTCTGGACCTCTGCAAAGTTCTATTTCACTGTTAGTGTACTAACATAATCTCATATTTCTACTCTCTCTTTCTGAGCCAGTGTTACTGGAATGGGGCTGGTAACCATTTTTAAATAGTGTTTTTAGCTCAGGTTTCACAAACGTGTCTTAAACTGGTTGAGCAATGGGATAGTCTTCCAGGTATAAACAGATATCACTTACCTAATTGCATATCACAGAATCACAGAATCGTAGAGGTTGGAAGGGACCTCGAAAGATCATCTAGTCCAACCCCCCCGCCAAGGCAGGGCCACCTAGAGCACATCACTCAGGAACGTGTCCAGTCGGGTTTTGAATGTCTCCAGAGAAGGAGACTCCACCACCTCTCTGGGCAGCCTGTCCCAGGGCTCTGTCACCCTCACAGTGAAAAAGTTTGTCCTTATATTAACCCGGAACCTCCGATGCTCCAGCTTGGACCTGTTGCCCCTTGTCCTATCACTTAGTGAGACCGAGAAGAGCCTGGCTCCATCTTCCTGACACTCACCCTTAACATATTTATAAACATTGATGAGGTCACCCCTCAGCCTCCTCCTCTCCAAGCTAAAGAGACCCAGCTCCCTCAGCCTTTCCTCATAAGGGAGATGTTCCGCTTCCTTGATCATCTTTGTGGCTCTGCGCTGGACTCTCTCTAGCAGTTCCCTGTCCTTCTTGAGCTGAGGGGCCCAGAACTGGACGCAATACTTCAGATGCGGCCTCACCAAGGCAGAATAGAGGGGGAGGAGCACCTCCCTCGACCTACTGACCACACCCCTTACTGTTCCTTTCTTGTGTTGAGAAGGTGCTCTTTGCTTATGTAAAATCCCAATGAAAAATAAATTTTTAGGGTGTAAATAAGGTTGAATACAGGCTAAAAATTTACAGTGAAATACGTTACAGGATCATTAAAAGTATTCTCAGATCATGTTATATGATCCCAAGAAATTCAGCATGAAAAAAACCTCAAAGGAAAATCAACCTGTGGAAGCGTGGAAGTGCACTGTTAAGCCTTCCAAAAATGTCTAATAGAGAGAAGAATTTAGGCAGTTAAACTCTGGGGTTCCAAATTAAACTAATTTTTAGATATGTTTTTTCTTTTCATCTAGTTGTTACAGATGAGGTTGATACTTTGTCACAGGTGCATTTGAAGAAAAGAATCCAACCAACCAATCCACCCTCCCGCCACAACATCCACAAACCCCCCAACCCAACTGCCCTAACTTGTGTAATCATTGTAAGTAACATCAGTTTCAGAGACCTAAATCAAAATTTTCTACTATTGGCAAAAATCAGGTCTTTATATAGGGAATGTGAAAAATATTTGTATGGAATTTAGAAAACAACACATAAGTTTCAGATAATTTAAATGCATTATTCAATTAGTAGCAAGAGGGAATTATTGGCGATGGTACCATTTTGAGGGTCAATTGTAGGTTAACGGTGTGTTAGTAACAAAAGGACCCTGTCTTCTCCACCTCCATAACCTCTATTTTTAATTCTTTTCCTCTCATAAATAATTTGTACCTGAGAAATTGATACCAGGTGGGGAAAGCATGGAGGTTACAGCCTCATGCAGTTGTACTGTGTGCCATTTCGGTTGTCGTTCAGTCTTTCTGTACGAGGACTGTAGGAGAGTTGGGATTCCACCCCTGTGTGCCTCTGCTCAGCAACTGAAATGGTATTAAAAAAGATGACTCAACTTTCAGTGAACAATTGCAGCTTATGCTGCGTTTTTTCATGGACAGTAGATAGCACTTAAATTCTCCATGAGCAGCTTTTGCATAACTGCTTACGTGGTACAAGCACTGTAAATATTGAAGTATGTGGGGAAAAAGTTACTGATCCACAATATAGGCTGTCCAAAAATGCTTCAGCGTTGGCTTGCTAATAAGCACATGCCCAGTCTGGATATGTAAGAAGACTTTATAGATTAGTAAGTGTTGCTTTCTGTTTTCTATAACAGAACATACTGTGATCCTTCTTTTGGGGAAAAATGAGCTGAAGAGGGGGTGAAAGTGTTGGTTCTTAGCTTTAATTAGCTTTCTCAAGACGCTTTTACTGTTTTGATGACTGACAGTAGACCTGTGTACTTAATTTTCACATGAACATAAGAAAAATGGTTTGAATGGTTGAGAGTTTTGCTTTTTCCAGAAGGAAGGCTTCAAGAAGAAACTGATAAGTCACCTCTGCTCATCCAGGAGACATTAATGAGAATTAGTGAGCGGTTTGAACCCTTTGTCATCTACATATTTGGGTTTTAAGTGGTGCTTTTTGTAAGTGTTGAGTAGTGGGGATACAAGTGGAACCAAACAGAAGAGCTGCCATTCCAAAGGTTTGGTGGGAAGACCAGGCAATTCTATTAATTGGCAATATACAGCATGCATGGAATTGAAGTAACTGTTTGTCCTTTAGGCAATTCTTGAGTCTCAGCATAATTCGGTAATTGGCCATAAAACTGATTCCTCTCAGAACAGTATGGTTTTAAAGGTTTTGAGAATCTTTTTTGTAGAGAATATGGCCGCAAGTAGAGATGTATTATCACTAAATGATTAATAAAATAATATTAATATGTTTTTCCAGTATGTGATTTTATAATTACTAGTTTGAATATTCAATGGCTTTTGTTCCATAAAGATGACTTTTAAAATTCATCTTTTTAAAAGCAGGCGGCATTGCTTGTAAGGTTTTCTCCCTGTGTTCTTCACTGATGTCAGTTTTGTTTGGGATGTAAATTCTTAAGTTGGTGTTGAGAATTCTAGGATTCTTCAATATTCATTTATTTAAATTTTGGGAACTCCATCCTTCCCAAAACCTACTTTTTTGCTTTTGAAGAGACTTCATCTCTGAAAGTGCCACAGGAATAATACCTAGGTTTTTAATAATTTATTTTTGGATTCCCTGGGGCTTCAGCATGTCCTGAAAAATGAGAAAATTGGGGATAAATGCTTTTCAGACTGTATTAACCTTTGCAAAATGAGTGTTGATTGCATTGCTTTTTTTATTCCTATAGATGAAAAGGTATATTGTCCCTTAAAAATAGCTGCACTCTTTAATAGGTATCCTTTTTGATGAAATGGATTAAACATAGTTGGACAAACTTTGCAACCTGGTTGCATTTCTAATTAGTTTTTTAATGAATTAGCCTACTGATAAAGCCATAGTTACTCAAAATCTAAAGCCAGCAATGTGTCTTCATTTTTCAAAATGAACTTAACTATAGCTTTCAAGGATGATTACATGAGTAATGTGCTGGCATTTTTGTAAAATCAGAATGAAAAAAAACCTCTCTCCTTTCTCCCAACCTTATTCTGATCAGAATGGAAAGTAGCTTGTACTGGATGTCACTGAAAGTGCAGAAATGGAACAGTATTTATGAGACTGTGTTTCAGTCTTTAATCCAAGGTCCCTTACGAAATGTTCTCTTTACCACACAACTGGCAGAATAGGTAATTTTTAAAAAGTATAAAAGGTATTCCTATTCAGCAACCTACTACAGTGGAACTTGAGATAAAGAAGGGGCAGATTTGGCTGCTGTGCCATTTAGGGCTGTCAGACCTTGGTTTCCTGTTATATTGATATAGTGCATTTCATGCAACACTGAAACTGGGCCCTGATGTAAGTGGTCTGGAGTTCAGCCTTAATAGTTTCTTATAACTCTCATCTTAAAGTGACTTGATGAAAGAGTGTTTCCTACATAACCACAGACCAGCAATTAAGTGTTGCCACCTTAGATTCTGTTGCATAATATAGGGCTAATTCCTGTCATCAGAGTTCAAAGCTGGTATAGATGACAAATTTATAAGTTAATTCAAAGGGTAAATTAGTGCCCTTCTGAACTGCTGTATCTTACGATTCTGGTGGTGTATGTCATACTTTTATACTTGCAGGTCGATGGAAAAGGTTCTGTAGTCTGTGTAGATTGTATTTAAATCTCAGCTTTGAACTCTTCCAGTACACTCATCGCTGGGTTGAAAACTGGTTGGAAGGACGGGCCCAGAGAGCTGTGGTGAATGGTGTTAAATCTACTGGCAGCTGGTCACTAGTGACGTTCCCCAGAGCTTGGTCTTGGGGCCGGTGCTGTTCAATGACCTGGACAAGGGGATAGAGTGCACCCTCAGTAAGTTTGCAGATGACACCAAACTGGGAGGCAGTGTCAGTCCGCTTGAGGGTAGGAAGGCTCTCCAGAGAGATCTGGACAGATTGGATCGATGGGCCGAGGCCAACTGTATGAGGTTTAACAAGGCCAAGTGCCGGGTCTTGCACTTTGGTCGCGACAACCCCGGGCAGCGCTACAGGCTTGGGGCAGAGTGGCTGGAGAGCTGCCTGGCAGAGAAGGATCAGGGGGTACTGGTTGACAGCCGGCTGAACATGAGCCGGCAGTGTGCCCAGGTGGCCAAGAAAGCCAA
>VWZZ01005778.1:32399-46736 GCA_013399095.1 Psophia crepitans | reverse complement strand
CCATGCAATTGTAACTCTTGTTTTTGAGTCATCGATCACACTTTTCTTACTCGGGAAATGTGAATACAAATTATGTCTTCTCTGTAGTAGCGGTTGTCAGGTGTATAGCAACATGCAGTCACTGGATGGCAACATTTCCCGAGGTAAAAACTCACTCGTGTTATTGCCTACAGTAGCAGGTGAAAAAAAATTGCTGCAGGGTTAGCCTTGTGTTTGTCTAATTTAGAGCAGCGTAAGTCAGAAGATCTTATTACTGCCTGTTATCAGACATAGTTGAGGATTAGAAGCACATTTTGAGACTTGTTCCAGTTGATTTTGATGGCTTGTGTTCTGCTGTGTCCTAATTTTGCTGTTTCTTCTCAAAGTCTCTTGAGCAGATTGCCAGTTATGTCATGAATGCAGCAGGTACCTTTTCAGTCCCAGTGAATGGTCATCAAAAGCTTGTGGTTTGATTCAAGTAATAGCTTGCTAAATAACGATTCCCAAGTGTCAGTTCACTAAGCAATTACAGTACCGTCTTTTTAGACAGCTGGTAAATCTATCTGCATGTGCAGTGTGTTGCATGGCTGCCACCATCATAGGATTGCAAACATTTATAAAAATAAATTGAAATGAATCCTAAGTCGTAATGCTGTATAAAAGGATTTTGTAACCATAAACGTTAAAATATTCTAAAGGAAACTATGCAGAAAGAAGAAAAGTGAAAGCTTAACTTCTTACCGGTTTCAGGATGCAGGGATTTTTGCCGTTATTGGTAAGATTTAAAATTTTAATAGCAGTTAGCACTGTGTCTGGGTCATACACAGAAAATATACGAGTTTTTTTTTATTATACTAGAAAATTGGAGGTTACGGCTTCACTTAATCTTGACTTGTCAAGCAGCTGTACGCTGCTGATGGCAGGGTTATGATGCAGTCTGCAGCAGCATTGCAGTCTCGCGCTAAAGTGTTTGTTGCTATGGGAACCAGGATAAAAGAGTGAAGAAAAACATTGCTGTATCAAAATGATTGAAAGCGGTATTCATTTAGCAAATGTAAGCTGCATATAAGCAGAAAAATCTCTTGCAGTGGTGGAGGCAACCCAAACTCGTGTGGGTTATGTGGTTGTACACCATTCTAATAAGCTTTCATGAACTGAGGAGGAGAAAGTCTGCTGCAGTGGAAATTCTGTGTGCTTTGCAAAGAGCTGACCTTTCCTCTCTCTTCCTCTTTGCTTTCTCCCACCTCCCCCAATGTTTAGTTAGGTCCAAGATATAGATTGGTGCTAATTAAAGTGTCAAAAGGGCATGAGTAGTTGCTTATTTTATCTCCTTGAATTAAAAACCATTAAAAATCAATTTGAGGGCATGTTGAAGGAGACTTGTTATTAGAGTAAATTAACATAATGAAATCTAAGGCTTTGCCTTCTAAGGATTGGTTAATGTTTAAAAGGAAAAGCAAATTGGACACCTAGAACAAAAACCCCAGCTGTTTTGGTATGAATTTAAATAAATCCATACATATTCAGTTAAATGACATAGGAGAGCTACTTCATGAGCTTTGATTTTACTCTTACAACTCGGCTATCTTCTGGAAGAATAACTTCCTCCTTTCCAGACAGGTAAGTGATTCCTAATTTTTATGTGTCACTTCAAGTTACGGGCTCGCCGATTGAAAGGATAGATCTGGGAGCATCTTCTCAGAACCAAGCGTATCATCAGATGCTGGATGCTAATCTGGTATTACATTTCTTAATTTACACTAATTAAAGTAGTGTTTTGTTTATGAACTTTATAGTCTAACTCTTAAGGGACTGTTTTTCAAATAATTCATAGATTAAGAGCTTCTTTCAGTTAGTAATTATAAAGTAAATCTTATCCAATACATAAAGTTGCTGTGGTTTTTTCAAAGAATGTAATGAATAAAATTAACTGATGAAGAATGATGAAGAGTGAGAAAGGATTAGTGTATCTTTATGTAACATCTGAAACAGCTCTTAATGGTGAATTGATGATAAAACATACGAGGTTTCTGCTGTGGCAGTACTTGACAGCTGTTTATTTAGCAGTGGTATTTGTGTCTACAGAAAAGAGGTATGGTACTGCTTTGAGACAGAGTGCATGTATCCTGTGACTAGGGCAAGGTGAGCCAAATCAGGGGGTCATGCAGAGCTTTGAAATGGAATGAGAAGTTGAATTCAATATTTGCAATTATGTTAGGAGCATGAGAGATACTTCAAAATATATGTACATAAAAGAGAAGGAAAATCAATCCTTTTAATAAGCTTTCTTCAGGATTATGTAATAATTCATGGGTGGTTTTTTTACATCCTCCACGTTTCTTTTCTGGAGACAAGAGTTAGAAAGCTAATACACTAATTTTAATTGATGCTTTTCCTCAGGTATTAATTAGTAATGAGAAGTCACTGGATCATGGTAACTTACGGTTAGCGCACCCATTCTTGCTTTGGGATTGAAGGTGATCCCTAATTTGCTGTTTTCAAATCTGTGCCCACTTTGGTTCTGTGTCTTGGATGCTGGGCAGTAAGTAGACTTTGAAGGCAAAGAAAATGGTTTCTGTTGTGATAAGCTATTGAATGTCGTTAAAAGACTGGATTTTTTGTTCTTCATTGGGTTTTTTTTTTGCTTGTCAAATAGGATTTTTCTTTGAGATGCTAAGATGAGTAGTTACCAGGAAAGGATGTGGGAGTTTACTGTGCAGAGGACTTAGCAATGCATGAATTTAGCAAAACTCCAAATCTGCTTCAAACATGGGAGCAAACAGTCAAAAATGGACATACAAATTTGAAGCAAATGAATAATTTTCATAATCTCTAACTTTAAGATAGTTTTGATGTTGAGAGTAAGATAGAAATTAGTATTCAGACAGTTTGAAACTGATGTACTTTCGTTCAAAATCTTTCTAATTTGTGATTTGACAAATCAATATTTATTCCTTTTGTGTTGTGGAGTTCAGTTCCCTGAACTTTTCAGCCCCTGAAATGTCTGCATCCTGAAGTTTTAGTGCACTGTACTGGGTGCCAAGAACACAGAAATAGCTATTATCCCACCCTATTCTACAGGCATGAATCAAGAGCTTCACGACCTGCCGAGACAGCAGTCTCCTTAACCTTGCTAAATGTTTGAGAAGAAGCACGAAATACTCTGTCATTTTGCAGAGAAATTAGAAGGTCAAAACCAACAGAAATTCTAGACCAGCTGGGAAATAAAACTCCGCTGTTTCTAACAGCACAGTTTGAGGAGCTGCAGCAGGATAGTGGTAGGAGAGAAGTCGCTGCTTTGGTGTCAGTTGCAAACTTGCAGAACGGTTGGATGCTGGAGCTTGACCTTTTCCAAGATCTGAATCTGTTCAGTGCCACGAGCAGTGGGTTGTTTAGGCAGGCTGTAGCACTAGTGGCCTTGCTTGTCATACCCAACTGTAAATTCAGTGGCATCACCAGCATAAAACTGAAATTGGTGCTTTCAAGCTGAAGGGGGTTTATGAGAGATACCTGGTTAAACATGAAAACCATGCATATTACCGTATGGGAAAGGGCTTTTTTTTTTTTCTTTCCCATATATCTGTGTTGTGAAATAACAATATTTAGGTGCATGGCCTTGCTTTTGTTTTTGTCATTTCATTCTTTTTAAAGCTTCTAAACATCCATGCTGTGAGGACAGTTTTGATGCACAGGAGTCAATGTTTGTACTTTGGCAAACTGTACAGCTGTACACTTTCAGGGGACTGTTTCAGCTTTTGGGTTTAGGTAAGCAGTGCTTAACACACCCCAAAATTTTCTGAAAGCTAAGGACCAGTGTCAGTAGCAGTTCATGGTTTTATCATGGTCTTATTGCAAAGAGAATTGTGGCTTTGATGTACTTGGGAATACAGACGAAAAAACTAACTGGAAATTGAGGATGACAGTGGGTTGATAGATTAAACACAGTGTATATGTAACATAGTCTTAAGGTGAGGCCGAGTTTCTTCAGTCACTGCAAGGGAGAAAAGGGATCAGAATTCACCGGAGTGCGGCATTCCTCAGGCTGCCCCCAGTCTCCTTAGTTGAGTAAAGCAAACAATCTTTCTGCAAATTTAAGACAAGATTGCTTTGTGCAAATGGAAGAGGAAAAAAATGCTTCCTTAACTAGTGAGATATACCTATGGCAGGGTGTTATCTTTGTTAAAATTTAACAAGGTAAGTATACCAAGAAAATACCTAAGAGGATTAGAAAAGAAATGGAAAAAACCCTATAGAAACCCTAACTGGGAATTGTGTTAGTAACAGCATTGCTGAGAATACTCCATTTTGTCTTCTCAACCTAGTGAAGTGTTTAAATAGAAGGTGTCTCCATTTTTTTTATTTTCTTGTGATATGTAGGTAAGTCAGAAGTGTCACATAGATATCTGTACCTAAATCTAGTGAGACTAAATAAATGGAATAGACTGTAGTCTTGAAGAACCACCTGACTGCCGAGGCTGTTCTCTGCTGCAGATACCTCCTCCAGCTTGTTCCCACTTGGGGGCTGTGTCTGCTCTTCAGTGTATGGGCAGCATCTGTGTGCTGGTAGGAACCAGTTGTTTTAAGTAACATCATCTTTGATCGATGGGCTTAAAACGTGTTTGAGATACAGGCTCTTTTTATTTTATTTGATGGCTGTGTTGGTGTTATTTCTGTATTATACCTCTAAAGTGCCACGAATCATTGTTGCAGATGTGGTTCATAGTAGATGAAGTGGTTTGTGTTTTATGTTCCACTAAAAACTAGCAGCAGGGTCAGACAATTTTACCAGAAGAGGTAAATTATATGCTTTCATAGCTCAGAGAGAGAGAGGTCACACCACATACATTTTTGTGGTTAATGTCCAATTTGGGGATAAAATTAGTTTTTCATGCATGTTTTGAGGAGGTAGAGTTGAAACTCTTAGCATTATAATGTCATTGGGGGATTGTTTCAGCCTCTAGCTATGTTAAATGGAACTAATAATTTCAGCTAATCAGTGTCTAACAACTTCTGAAAAATGGAAACTAGTTTAGGAACGATGTAAAGAGAAGTTTTCCACATTAGTGGAATGTTAGGCAAATGCTAATGGTCTTCGTACAGTTTCCACTTGTGTTTAGAAAGAGGGTCTCCTAAGGTCACTGCAAAAGAGTTAACAGTAATGAGTCCTACTCTAAACCAAATTTGCAAAAGCCTATATGCATCTCTAAATTTCAAAGCAGTGATACGGATGTCATGTGAAACATTAGTCACAGAGTTTGGGGTTTTTTTATATTACACTTTAAGACATGTTATGGAAGATAACTTTGTAGCTGAAAGTAAATCTAGAAGTGACTAGTGAAGCTGTGGAATCTTAGGCTGATATTTAGTGAGTCTTTTAGTGGTAGTTTTTATCCACCTGAGACAACATTGACATCAAGAAGACTTCAGATCTCTGCATTGCATCATCATGAGTAAAACTGTTAAGAGTAGCTTTCACTTTCATCAGTAAAATTTTTTGAGGGATGCTCATGCTTAGTTCATGAATCTCCCGCTGCTGGGCTGAATCCTACCTTTGTGCGTCATGTTGAGTCCATTCTGTTAACTTTTCCTCTAAAGGATTCATTCATTTTTGTTACTCTTGGGGATGATCTTTGATTAAATATCATTCTTCTTCAAAAAGCATCTGATAGAGGACCATGAGCTTCAAAAAGAAAAGGTAGAAGAGCCCATATGTGTGTGGGGTTTTTTTGTAGTTCGACTGCTCCTTTCTTTAGAAACACTAGATCTCTAAATCCAACCTGTACTTTGAGAAAGGACCTTCTAGTTACACTGGAAAAACAAACCCAGGAAAAGCTTGCCGTGGTTTGCTCAATATCTCAATTCTAGAGTTGTATTGGTAGCTGTTCATTCACCGCTGCTACCTGTCTATGACATGGTCTTACAGTTATTCTCCCTGTGAATTTCATTTAAGGCTAGTCTTTCAAAGCGCACCTTTAGGCATGAAGGGGGTATATGGTTGACCTCAAACCCTATTACTTTTCCTTATCACCTATATAATAATTGTATAAGTAGTTAATTATTTGTTTACATCATAAGGGAAAACAATTGGTTCCTAATCAGGCCATCATTCCGATGTTAACTTTTGAGCTCGAAGACACTCGTCTGGTGAAAATTTGTCTTAACATCCCTTAGACCTTATTAGTGCTCAGAATGAGTTTTTGAGCAAGCACTGATATGTTTGTGTTTGGAGGTGGTGGTTTTGGTTTTAATCAGAATTAGAAGTGGAGATGATAAAGAGCATGAAAAGGAGCTTTTTTTGTAGGCTACGTCAACCTGAGATTTATTTGTTTTCCTCCAAGCCTAAAGGTAACGTGCAGAACCCTGGGTACCCATGCGTAGTGCAAGGTGCCTTTTGATACTATGACTCCAGCCTTTTGAAACTTTTTGTAATTTCGTTCAGCCCCAAAACGAGTAATTGGTTTTTTTTCTGTTGGGAGTTTTCCCCGTGTGGTTTTTTTTCTTTGTTTTTTTTTTAAAAAAAAGCAGTAATATTATTATTATCCACCCTGACCCATAATTCTCCACTGTTGGACTGTCCTGAGGATTTTTGGACATTAGTTCATCCTTAATTAACCTACTGTATGTTGCACATATTTTTACTGAGTTCTTTTAGAGTAAGTTAAACATGGCATTTTTCACTTTTTTACCTTACTTGAAGATCAAAGAAAGGCAGAAACAATGTTACGTCTTCGGCAGCAAGGCCATAGGTCATGTAGTAGCCAGTGCTGTAACATGGATGTGCTCCAATTCATGCACTGTGCTGGAATTGACTTGTTTTGTGGACAGAATAAAATCTAACTATTCTTACTAGCTTTCTTTTAAGTGGCATGTAGTGATAAAAGAAAACTTTTCTTATTTTTGGAACAGGGTTCCCGATTTTGTGCGAGAGAAGCGTTTTGGGAACTGGCTTAAAGACGCACGAGATTGGGCTATATCTAGAAACCGGTACTGGGGAACACCCATCCCTTTGTGGGTCAGTGACGATTTTGAAGAGGTGAGTAAGAAAACAAAGGTTTCCAGTTGGCAGAAAAGCCTATCTGTGTATGTTGCTTGCTTATTTTGATAGACTCTTACATCTTTGGTTGCTGCAGTCTTAAGTTCTATTAACATGTCTTAACAGTATATCTATAATAGGCAATAGATACATGCATATGTATGCATGCATTTGTGTGCCCATACGTGTTTCCCTTGCTTTTGCTTCAAAATGGCAAATAATTTTTCTTGGTTTTTATACTGGAATTTATCTTATCTTTTCTGGAAGATCTTGCAGGGATGGTAAATCTAATGGAAATAACAAATGCATTGAGAAGATAGCAAGGAGGATACTTTTTTTATTTGGTCCTTTCAGTCTCTTTTTGAAGTTCTGATGCTGGGTTACTTCAAGCGAAATGAATTGCTGAAGGCATGAAAGCAAGTCCATCATAGAACAGTGAAAATACATATTTGCAGTGCTATAAATGTGAATGTAATAGACTGTAAAAACGTGAATCTAGTGGAATAATGTAAGTATATGATGGGAATGCTAGAAATAAGTTTTTTGAAGTTGTAAGGTACCCTGCAGTTGGTAGCATGAAGTGCATACTTGCACATAACTGCATAAGTGAGTTCTTAACACAGTTTTGGTGACTGCTGGTTTCTAAGTGTCAAAACACCAAGTCACCAAGTTTCAAAACTGTTTCTGAAGATAACTGGGTTTTTTTTTTGTATGGGTTAGTTTCATTAGACACGTATGGTAAGTCCTTCCTCATGCTGGAAATAGGAAATGCTACTCAATGTCAGGATGTCCATGGAAGGTAAAAACTGACAGCAGCATCCCAAGCATTTGGTTTTATCTCCCTTCATTTGAAAAGACTTTCATTTTCGTTTCAGACGTGGAAAACCTCAAATAAGGAAACCTATGCCAGAAAAGTGTTTATTTTTCTGAAACTGCACTATTGCTTAGCTGTGGACCATAAAGCATGTTTTATTTCCTCTCTGCTGGAAATCTTGCTGATAGGCAGGGAGATATTGGGGGATGGAGTTACTCCTCACAGTTACAATTTAGATATCTAAGAAAGCCTTGGCATTTGAATTCTATTTATGCCATGAGCACTTTTCTAAATTACTGACAAACCAAGTGTTTCTGTCTCATAATATTTAATTTTTAACATTTATTCAAAAATTTTAGGAGTAAACTGTCAGTCTTCAAACTGAAGTTTAGGTCCTTTGTTTGGTATAACAGTTCTTTTTAGATAGAGAAAAGACTTTCAGTTGTGTGCTAAAGTGTATTAAGACTTCATTCTACAGCTGAAAAAGATTGTGGAAAGGTTACATTACTCCTGTTCCTTGCCTCTATTTAATTTTCTGTCCAGTCTCCAAAGTCTGCATTCCTGCATTTACAGATTTTTTTGCCTTTTTTAGATTTGATTTGTTTGTTTTTAATAACAATATGGTGTCTAGCTTAGAAGATTGACCTTTACTTTGAAATTAGCTGCAAATATTCTTCAAGGCTTGGTGTTCTAAATAATGACAGAAATACCAACAGATCTATTATTTTTGTCTGTAGGTGTTAGGAATTTCTGTTTACTCTAGCGCCTGAATGTCACGCTTCAGTAGTTGAGTGTGGCTTCTGGACCATGTTTAATTTCAAGTTAGGATTCTTTGAATATTCACTGTCTTTTTATGCATGTGGGATATAGCTTAAAAACTGAATACCTTTGGAACAGATGTGTAACTTAAGGCCTGAGTGACACCTGCTCTCATACAGAACTAATGTTAATTCAGTAATAATAGTAACTGCAATTTTACTGCAGCCTAGTGCCGTGTGAGACTGCAGAACTTCCTCTTCATGTCGTCTCCTCAAAAGAACACTTTGTTGCATGCAATTATACATATTAAATCCTGGAGAAGTAATAACAGTTCCTTATTTAATACACAATAAGGTGAATTAATTAGTATTAAACTGAATTTTATTGCAAATCAATATCTGGTTTCCCACAGTTTTATTTTAGCATGACTATCAGGTAGAGGCGCATAATGGAAGTTAAATTTTGAGGCTTGTGTTTATTACCACGTTTTTGCAGACAATTTATCATTTTAAGCTCTCAAATCTCAATGATTTCCTCAGTGGAGGAACGCATCTCATTTGGATTAGATAATAAAATTCTTTAATATAGCACCCAAGTTGACAAAGGGGACGTAAGTTAATTTTATAGGTCTTGCATACAAATTATAGCATTAAATATTCAGTGATGTTACAGAAATTCTCTGATTGTTTCGTTGCTTGTCATTCACATAAATGGTTAACCCTCCCCTGGTTTTGGCACACTGTCTTGCGTAAGAGATCTGGAAGGAGAGGACAGTGACTGTGCTCCCCTAAAGGGTGAGGGAACTTCTTTATTCTGTTTCCAGTCTGCTCTGAGGCTGCATTAAGAATGCCACTTCTAGCTGACCTCAGCAGTCATTTCTTTTACGAATTACTATTCAGAAGATGCTTTCCAAAGCTCCCAGAATGTCTTGATGATATACTGATGCACTGCATGGACTTCGATTTATAAACACTCCTCATTCTTTGACTATAGGTACTTAACAGAGCTGAAGTGTCAGACCAATAAAAACAAACATTTTTAATTATTAGGGACTACAGAACTGTGCCACAGGAACACTGAGGTCTGTGAATGCTGCTGGATGGCTTCATTCCTCCTACTTACGTGGATAATCCTGGATATAATGCTAATGTTAATTTCATTAGAAATATTTAACCTTGACCTCTGATTTCACACGAAGCTTCAGTGATGCTGAAAGAGTTGAACGGCCCTCAGTTCCAGCCTATGTATTTCAGGCTTTGGTGCCTGCTATTAAATGTTGATATAGCTGGTTTTGTAGTTGATGTGGCTGAAAAATCAAATGGAGGTGGAACAAGTGACTCTAGGGAAAGGGGCTAGGCTACTAAAATAGACATTGCTGTTGAAGAAATCTATTTAAAGTCATAGCTTTCATTTGAGAGCATAAACAAGTTTGTTCCTTGCAGAAACGAGTAGATGCAGCCTAATGCGGGATGGGGTTTGCTATGTTGTTCTCTCACCTTCAAGTGTCTAGTGGATAGAGTAGCTACACCTGTCTGACTTGGACAGACGCAGTCTTATTCAGTGTGGTGATATCTGTGTTCCTCTGGTGGTTGTTGGATTTTTTTCATGTGGACTTGGGGTTATTTCTTCTATGAATATGTTTTGCTGGGTGCAGTTCTGCAGATGCATCCAACGTTCAGAATCTTACTTGAATATTAAAATGCTTCGTTCAGAAAAAAACAATTTCTAACCCAGAGCATAGCGTGAAAGTATGTTCAAGTATTAATCATGGAATCCTAGAACGGTTTGGATTGGAAGGGACCTTAAAAGATCATCTGGTTCCAACCTCCCTGCCATAGGCAGGGATGCTACCCACTAGACCAGGTTGGCCAGGGCCCCATCCAACCTGGCCTTGGACACTGCCAGGGGTCCAGGGGCAGCCACAGCTTCTCTGGGCATCCTGTGCCAGGGCCTCAGCACCCTCACAGTAAAGAATTAAGATTAGCAAAGATGAAGTAGTCTCTGTGTCCAAGGGTATTTTTTATCCATGCTGCTGTTAAAACCTTTTCTTCTGCCAGTAATGCTGAACTAAGTACCTGCTTCCTGCTCACTTGAGCTTGTACAATTGTTTGTGGGGCCACGTGGTGAATGAAGAAGAGATCTGAGTTAAAAATAGTTTGTTGATAAAGGTGTATTTTTACTTGGGATCAATCCCCCGGCATGGTTTGCTGTGCAAACTGCAGACTCTTGTAATGGACTATCATAATCATTGTAATGCTTGACTTCCTATAGAAAAACAAGACAAATAGATAGGTACCTTTGAAATGTAATTTTTTTTTTTTATTTAACAAGAAATGATGATGATTAGTAGCAGATGAGACATTGAATCAGATTAGGAAAATCACAACTTAGAAACCAGTCTGATTTGGTTTTTATCTTCTCTGTAATTCATGACATTTTTTTTGGAATTACATACACCAAAACCTTTTGGTTAGTCACAATTTCTGTGTGAATACATATTCATATACTTAAAACTAGCTATAGGAATTGAGCGTCTGAATTATTGTGTCCTTAGAGCAAGTTAGAAAGTTATCTTGTATGAAAAATGCCTAGCCTACTTACAGCTTCTTTATGTTGGTACATTTGACTCCTTCCCTGTCAAATGCTTTTTTTTTTTTTCTCCTTCCCCATGGCAATCAGTTCTACATTGGACTGAAAGCATGTGGGACTGGATCTCCAAAATCCAGACCTGTACTGCAGCTCGTGAATCCTGCCAGATGAGAGGGGGCCACAGGGCTCTGGGAGGGTTAAGCTCGATTAAAACACGATTAAAGCTTTCATTTTCTCTTTTTCTCCTACATAAAATTTTTCGTAATTGTTTATTTCATCGGTGTTCATGATATCGATGCAAATCTGTTGCCGAAACTCTTTGCTTTTTCCTTAGGTAGTGTGTTGATGCAATAAAAACCAAGAAAAGTCTATGCTTTTCTTAACCACCACTTTGTTAGCAGTGACACTTATTTTGCGTTAAATGAAATTCCATTAGTACAGACAGTTTAGTGTACCTGGGATGGAACATGTAGACTCAATTATGAGCAATGCATCTGCTTTAGAAAAGGAACCTGGGATCTGAAACTCTCATCTGTATAAAAGTCAGGATCATTCAATTTCCAGAGGTTGCGTTGTGGGTGGTTTGAAAGAAAAACAAACAAAAACCCCCAAAACCCAACAACCCCCAAACACCAGAACCCCACCTTTTTTGATATCTCACAACGTGCTTGTTCTTCAAAGTATCCAGTTCTGTCATGAACTGTAATGTGGCAAAGTGCCAGGTCCTGCACTTTGGCCACAACAGGCTGGGGGCGGGGTGGCTGGAGAGCTGTGAGGAGGAAAAGGACCTGGGGGTGTTGGTTGACGCTCGCCTGGACATGAGCCGGCAGTGTGCCCAGGTGGCCAAGAAGGCCAACGGCATCCTGGCCTGTATCAGCAATAGTGTAGCCAGCAGGAGCAGGGAGGTGATCGTCCCCCTGTACTCAGCCTTGGTGAGGCCGCACCTCGAGTACTGTGTCCAGTTTTGGGCCCCTCACTACAAAAAAGACATCGAAGCCCTGGAGCGTGCCCAGAGAAGGGCAACGAAGCTGGGAGGGAACTGGGACTGTTTAGTCTGGAGAAGACTCAGCTCAACTCAGGGGAGACCTTATTGGCCTCTACAACTACCTGAAAGGAAGTTGTGGCGAGCTGGGGGTTGGCCTCTTCTCGCAGATAGCTAGTGACAGGACAAGAGGGAACGGCCGCAAGTTGCGCCAGGGGAGGTTCAGGTTGGAGATGAGGAGAAATTTCTTCTCGGAAAGGGTGGTCGGGCATTGGAACGGGTTGCCCAGGGAGGTGGTGGAGTCACCTTCCCTGGGGTGTTTAAGGAAAGGTTAGATGTGGTACTGAAGGACATGGTTTAGTGGTTAATAGGTGGTGGGGAGACGGTTGGACTGGATGATCCTTGAGGTCTCTTCCAACTTTAATGATTCTGTGATTCTATGAAGTCAGGGCAGTGGTCTCTAACATCATTTGTTGCTTTGTTTGATTAAAGAAGGGGGCCTTGGATAAAACTTCTGTTGGCTTTTCAGCTGTATCGGCTACTTCAGCAGATACTGACTGATCTACAAGTCTTCTGTCTAATGTTAAAAGAAATTGCTACTGTGTGTAAATAACTGACTAAATTTCTTGTGTCTCTTACAGGTGGTTTGTATTGGTTCAATGGCAGAATTGGAAGAGCTGTCTGGAGTCAAAGTCACTGATCTCCATCGAGAAAGGTCGGTCACAGAGACTGTTAACTAGTTACTAAAAATAGTTGAACAGACATAAACAAATAACTGGTTTTCTTTACCCAAACCCTGGGAAACAGATTTAGGGAAAATAGAAAAGTAGCAAGGGGACTTGTAATTAACATGTATAAATTTTTCTTTCCTCTGTAGTGGAGAGCATTAATTTAAAAAAACAAAACCAACTCTGTAATAGCTTAAAATTATAAAAATTGTCAAAGGAAATGGTGACCTTTTTGAAGAATCATTAAGACTAAAACAAAAACTCCTGTCATAACTACTGTGCAAACATAACTTTAACTTTTTATGCTAATTCTTGGTTTTCTTTAGAATTTGTCAGTCTTGTTTCTTTCCTTGTAGTATTGATCACCTAACTGTCCCTTCACACTGCGGCAAAGGCGTACTGCACCGGGTTCCTGAAGTTTTTGATTGCTGGTTTGAGAGTGGAAGCATGCCTTATGCACAAGTCCATTATCCATTTGAAAATAAAAAAGAACTTGAAGATGCTTTTCCTGCTGACTTCATTGCTGAAGGCATTGACCAAACCCGAGGATGGTAATTTTCTGCCACTTTATTATGTGATATTACTGCCCTGAGTTTAATGCTATTAAATCTGCATGATCCTTTAACATTTTTTAGATAAGTGTATGATCTCTTTTTTTTTTTTCCCCCTTCCTGTAAAAGGCAAGGTATTCTAAAGCTTGGTGACAAAAATTCAGCAGCTGAATTGTCATAGAACTTGAGTTATGTACTAGAAACAGAACAGTAATTGAGTCAGTTGAAATAGAAGCCAATGTTCTGAGGATTTCAATCTGATATATAGGTTAGTAATTTCTGGCCCCTATGTTAAATTTGATCTGGGGTTTATATGAGTGGGGAAAAAACACATTTAAGTCAAACCTAATTTTCAAATCAAATTTTCGATTTGTAAACTTCATCTGCTTATTTGCTTCCTCTGAAGAAATGCTTTTCCATCATAGAATGGAATCATAGAATCATAGAATGGTTTGGGTTGGAAAGGACCACAAGGATCATCTAGTTCCAACCCCTCCTGCCATGAGCAGGGAGACCCTACACTAGAGCAGGTTGCCTAAAGCCCCATCCAACCTGGCCTTGAATGGTTCCAGGTATGGGGCTTCTCTGGGCAACCTGTGCCAGTGCCTCACCACCCTCACAGGGAAGAACTTCTTCCTAATGTCCAATCTAAATCCCCCCCTCTTTTAGTTTGAACCCATTACCCCTTGTTCTGTCACTGCCCGCCCTAAGAAACACCCCCTCACCAGCTTTCCTGTAGGCCCCTTTAGGTATTGGAAGGCCACTATTAGGTCTCCTTAGAGCCTTCTATTCTCCAGGCTGAACAACCCCAACTCCCTCAGCCTGTCCTCGGAGGAGATGTGCTCCAGCCCTCTGATCAACTTTGTGGCCTCCTCTGAACTTGCTCCAGCAGCTCCATGTCT
>VWZZ01005778.1:17222-32132 GCA_013399095.1 Psophia crepitans | reverse complement strand
GTGTCCAGAGAAGGGCAACGAAACTGGTGAAGGGGCTGGAGCACAGGTCTGATGAGGAGCGGCTGAAGGAGCTGGGCTTGTTTAGTCTGGAGAAGAGGAGGCTGAGGGGAGACCTTATTGCCCTCTACAACTACCTGAAAGGAAGTTGTGGCGAGCTGGGGGTCGGCCTCTTCTCGCAGATAACTAGTGACAGGACAAGGGGAAATGGCTGCAAGTTGCGCCAGGGGAGGTTCAGGTTGGAGATGAGGAGAAAATTCTTCTCGGAAAGGGTGGTCGGGCACTGGAACAGGTTGCCCAGGGAGGTGGTGGAGTCACCATCCCTGAGGGTGTTTATGGAAAGGTTAGATGTGGTACTGAAGGACATGGTTTAGTGGGTAATAGGTGGTGGGGGGATGGTTGGACTAGATGATCCTTGAGGTCACTTCCAACCTTAATGATTCTATTCTATTCTATAGTTTTAGTTTTTGCATTTTTAACTGTTTATATTTGAAGTTTGAGGTTGGCTGTGAAAACTGACAAATGAAAAAGAATATTTTTTTTTTGTTTTCAAGATTAGTACAGTTGACTATGTACAAGTATAGAAGTCTTCTGTCCAGTAACTTTAGTTATTAGTGTTAAATAAACTAAATTCCTCTGGAGCATAGTTGGCACCTCCCTTTGGGGGAGTAGAGGAGAGGGCCAACCAACCACCCAACAACCCACCCAAAGCAAGCAGTAAGATGTGGGCTTGTGTGTTTGTGAAGTTGAGAGCAAGATTTATAGATACTCTCAAAGCCAGGAGGCTTGAGCAAGGCAACATTTGAGGCATGATGCTGAATAAGTTTCATGAATGTAGTGAAAGGTGTCTTCACTTTGCAACTCCTTACTTGTGATGCAAAATAATTATCTAGGTCCTTGAGAGTTACATTGGCAGGTTTGGCAGTTAGGAAGGGACTACTGAATTCTCAGTAAAATATCAACTTCTCATGGCATATTAAATACTTTTTCAGAATACAGCTGCACCTTACCTAGTTGTGTTACGCATAATGTTTGTAATGGGTCCTCAAAGCAGTACTTCACATAGGTCAGAACTGGGGCAAACTGATGAACTTAGTTAAAACTTCTTTTTAATAAGAGTGATAAAATGTGCTGATTTCTGTCCGAGTCTGGCCTCTCACATGTATAGTGATTTTACTTTTTAAATTTTCTTCTTCCCAAAAGTAGTCTCTTAGGCCATCTGGTTTTGATCTTTAATTTTGTGCTGTCCATAATTGTATATCACAGCTTATTAGTCGTCTTGCTTTTCAGAGTTAGTACAACTAAGTTTTCTTGAGTAGCATGAAACCCAGCAGTAGAGGTATGTACTGATCTCATTTGCAGGTCAATATTTTGTGCTTGCAGCTCTTCAAGCAGTGTTAAATCCAGTATATGCAGTGAACCCTACATTTCTTCATTTACTCTTTCTTTACTGTTGCATATAGCATGTGCATACAGCACTGTTAATTGGACAAATGCTAACTTAGGAAATATTAAATATAAAATGGAATGTTACAAACCGTATTGTATTTTATAGAATAGCTGTTTCATCTTGAAGAAAGATGGTAGGTTTTGTTTAACTGGGAGAAAAACTGCTAACTCGGCAGGAGCTCTGCTTTGGGGACTAGGGGAGGCTAGTACAATATTTGAATTGTAAGGAATGGAGAACCATAACTTGAAAAGTTGTAATACTAGTGATCCATTTATTAGTCTTTTTGCAGCATTGTTCATTATGCCCATGAAAGGAGAATTAAAAACTTAGGTTTTCTTTTTTTTTTTTTAATATTTTTCTGTCTGGAAAAAGTTAGAAAATTGTGGAGGTTTTGTGTGGTGTGTTTTGCTTGTTTTAATTTGTTTTTAAGAGAGACAAATGACATGTAATAAAGACATAAAATGCATGCAAAAGGCATGGTCGGGAGTTACTTTTCTCTCTGTTACATCTCATAAAAGATAAAAGGGCATTGATTGTAATTTAGATGCCCAAATATGAAAAGAAATGAAAATTATATGGTGTAATCATTCTTGCACTGTGCAAGGGAGCTAATGAATCATAAAACTTCAATAGAATTAAAAATGGTTTGGGATTTTTATGTGAATAAAATCTATTCCTGGTAGCTACAATTCTAGTGAAAACACAGGAGGAGTGATAAATTTAAGGTTTCAGGGTTTAGCTATTTGAGATTGTGGTGTCACAGTGGAGTAGTATGTCACACATACACTGCAGTGTTTCTTTTAGTGCTGTCCTCTGAAGCCTGTGTGGGAAACATGACAAATTAAACAGTATGTCTGATCTCATGTCTCTAATGAAGCTCTCTAATGCCATGAAAGAATGCATTTATAATTTTTACACAAGCTGGCCTTTTTTCTAGTATGATATTAATCTAAACTTGAGTGCTGTGCAACATCCAGATCTGCTAAGCTGTCATGTTTCCAGTTTGTATTTTCTTTTTTGAAATAGTACATGTAACCTGCATATTGCAGTTCGCTGATGTTGACCTATCTGGCAAGTTGCTGCTGAAAGCAACTTCTTTCTCTTTCCTTAGTAAGTCGCACTGAATCACATCACTAACTCAACTGAAGATTGGCCCTGGAAAAACAACACGAGCAGTCCAAGCTGATGCCAGTAGTGACTCTATGGTTATAGACCACAGACCTACTGGACCTTGGTTTGAGCTTATGTACTTGTGTTGTGTACTGTAGGCAATGTGCAAATGGAGACTTTCACATTACAGTCTGGAGCAGATTGCTTTTTGGTTTTAACATCAGCATAAGAGTTACTGTAAGTCTTCACCATACCCTCACTCAGATGTTTGTGGGTGGAATATCAAAGCTCTTGCCTCAATACATGATGCTTATACCTTTCCTGTGGTGCTCTTGTCTGTTAAGGAGCTGGTGCTTTGACAACAGCTAGTGTGTTATTTGCAAAAGAGCGGTTTTGTTTTGTGAAAGAAGGAAGGAATTAACGTGTGAGGCAGTGAGATTTTTTAGTAAAAGGTAAAGCTGTCTAAGGCTGTTCTTAAGCAGGGTTCTGTTCTAGAACTGTTAGGCTTTTAGTTCCTCTTCCTAAGTCTTAGAAAAAATGAGGATATCTTGAAGAGAAGACACGTAAATCTTTCTGCTAGTCTGACAGCACTATATCATAACAGGCCTAAGTGAACGAGCTCGTCAGTTCTGAAGCATTAAGAGCATAGTATGTGATTTTGATTTGAAGCATTCTGTATGAAGTGTTAAGGTTCAGAATAAAGGTTGGTTTTGTGTCAGGGCAGAGACTGTAGCTGAGGATTGGTGGGTAGTAAAAGGCTAGAGAGGTGAAGGTCCAGGGGCGTCAGTTTGACTTGACAGAGGAGGAGAGAAAGTCAAGGGAGATAAGGGGAAAATTAATGTGATCAACATGATGAGCTAGGAGAGTGATCTTTTTGATTACTTTCTGCGTGAATGAGAAGGAGCTGAATTGTGTTTAAGGCCAGAGGAAAAAAATCTTGCAACAGCTGGGTTGCAAGACTGGCAGTCTGGATGGATTGGTAGGAAAGGCTCTGGCTCTGATGGTATGTAGGAAGGTGCAGCAAGATTTATAGTTGTGGTCAGAATATGGTGGCCTTCAGGGAATTCAGAGCTGGTGGTTTCTGGTATGAATCACAGGGTTATGAATTTACCTGCAATTGTTAAATAAAGGAGTAAACAGGGAGGGAAAATGCTCTCCCTTATGAGGGGAGTGGAAGAGAAAGGAAGAGCAGCAAAAAAGTGAACTTCTGCCTGTGTTGAGGGCTTTTTTTACTATTGTTCTGGCTGGCAGCTGTGTATCTGCAGGGACGCAGCTAGAAGCAGACTGAGATTTGGTGAATGGAGGGTGAAGCAGTAGAGATAAGTCGAGGAAGCTGTCTGAAACAAATGTGTTGGTGGACAGCGTATTTCAAAAATAAGGTGCAGAGAGACACTAAGATATTCAGAGTGAATAATGTGAATTTCTTTAAAGGACAATCTGAGAAAGACTAAGACAAGTTATATCGGAATGATGCACAAACCAGTGGATCACAGGATCTCAGTCTTGTAACTCTCAGCTAAGCTACCTCATTGCTGAGGCTCATTGGGTTTAACAACATAAATAATGTAACGTTTCTGAGAAGTTCACAGATGTATTTTTTTCAGTGCCCACGGTCCGTCTGTACAATTTTACCAATACAAACAGTATTGAAATCTCTTCTAGTTGGTTCTGCTTTTTTCTTTGTAGTTGCAAATGCACCTACCTTAATATGAGAATTTGTGACCAGTTTGCAGAAAGTGATGGGAATTTGTCAATGAGGCACCTTCGTACTAAATACTACAGGAGGACTGCTGTGTTTGTAATGGACTGTTGGGCTTGTAGGCTTGAGATGTTGATCATCTGAGTAAATGCTCAGATGTTTGTTTTTAGGGGTTTTCTTAAGAAGGTTAAAAATAAAAACAAGGATTTTGAGTGTATGTGTTGGTGTGCAGTTGGAGGAGTATTGGTTAAAATTCATGGAATTGCAATGCAATTTAATAAAGAGAATTTATATCCTGTGGTGTGAATTGGGGTAATCTTGAGAATTAAAAGCCTGTCTGTGACATAAGCATCAGAGCAGTCATGTAAACCATGAATAAACTACTGCATAAATGCAGTAATACACACAGCAACCTTGCAGAGCTTTGAACATCCAGCTGTCAGAATAATGCTACTTGATTAAAAACTACTTTGGAATATACCGACAGACCTTTTTACTTTTTTTCAGCTAAAGTATTTCTCCACTAAATCTTCATGCAGATGCATAGTTCTGAGGCATAACCTCCTGTGCTTTACTCTAAATCAATTAGTTTTTGTATAATCATCTGCTGTTCTAAGGCTGCTAAGCAATTGTCAGTGTGATACTCTCTTCTAACCAGGAAAGCTGTGGCCCACCCTCCAGTTATTTTCTTAAAGGTAATTACCAGCAGTGCAGATACAGAAGCTCATAGATGCCTCCTTTGGTGAAGATCCTGACTCCGGAGTATGAAATTTATCACATCATCTTGTGCCTCCACATAATTTCTCAGATCTAATCATATATTGAAATGTTGAACAGTAGGTGCCTGTCCTTGTTCCAACACTGATTTCTTAAGTATCCTAGATAGTTTATAGAGTTATTGTAAACACATCAAATGGAGATGGGGGAGGAACCCCCTCCTGCCCTTTTTTTCTAGTGATGGCTAATTTAGCCAGCTAAGATTGTTTGGAAGGAGGTTCTGTTCACTTCAGCTGACTTGTTTTTATGCTCCCAGCAGTAGCTGTTCTGTTGCCTGCTAGGTTGAAGAACACACAGAGAAAAACCATACTGGTAGTGCCTGCCGTGTTTGTTCCTGACCAGTCATGTGTTCAGAGGTTTACAGTGAGCAAATAGGGAGTTTGTTCAGGGACAGAATTATCTTTTTGCTATTAAAGGGGGAAATGCTACAATTTTCTTCTTCACGACCTTCCTACTGCTTCCTTGTATAGTTTTTCAGTTGTCTTGGACTAGTAGATTACAGCTGAGCAAATAGCATGATATGCTACAAAGAGGAAAAAGGTTTTACTTAAAATAAACTCTTCTGCATCTTTGCCACATAAATGTTCTACATACTTAAAACTTAACTTTGCTAGAGTAAAACAACATAATGAAAAATTTCAGTTGTAATGAAGGCCGCACCTCGAGTACTGTGTCCAGTTTTGGGCCCCTCGCTACAAGAAAGACATCGAGGCCCTGGAGCGTGTCCAGAAAAGGGCAACGAAACTGGTGAAGGGTCTGGAGCACAGGTCTGATGAGGAGCGGCTGAAGGAACTGGGCTTGTGTAGTGTGGAGAAGAGGAGGCTGAGGGGAGTCCTTATTGCCCTCTACAACTACCTGAAAGGAAGTTGTGGCGAGCTGGGGGTCGGCCTCTTCTCGCAGATAACTAGCGACAGGACTAGGGGGAACGGCTGCAAGTTGCGCCAGGGGAGGTTCAGGTTGTTGATGAGGAGAAATTTCTTCTTGGAAAGGGTGGTTGGGCATTGGAACGGGTTGCCCAGGGAGGTGGTGGAGTCACCATCCCTGAGGGTGTTTAAGGAAAGGTTAGATGTGGTACTTAGGGACGTGGTTTAGTGGGGGGACGGTTGGACTGGATGATCCTTGAGGTCTCTTCCAACCTTAATGATTCTGTGGTTCTATGGAGGACATGCAGACTTCACCTTGGTATATTTAGAAATTCGCTTTTATCTTGTCTCTTCTTTCAGGTTCTACACTTTGCTGGTGCTGTCCACTGCTCTTTTCGGAAGGCCTCCTTTCAAGAATGTAATTGTGAATGGTCTCGTTCTTGCCAGGTTGGTATGTCAGTCAGTTATTTCCTGAACAGACTTTTAGACAAAGAGTATTTCAGATAAGTCCCTGCAAACTGTAAATAAAATCTGAAAGGGACTTTGGAGCTGTTAAGACTTGGCAGGAAGATATCAGTGTTGCAGGAGGTAAGAGGCACCTGAGAGCGTGAGGTCTGTATATCCCAGCTATCTGTTGCACTTGGTTCTTTCTGACAGATTGAGTCCTTCCTAGAGAGAGAGAAAATGCATAACAAGTTAGAATAGGAAATAAATTATTTATCTGCTCTGCAGGGTAAAGATTATAACTGTAGCTTTAGATGTATTTTTAAATAACTTTTACATTTGTTTACTTTTATTTTCAAATCTAGCTTTACCACTGGGCTGGAGGAATTGGTTCAAAACAAGTGCATCTTCCCTCAGTTTTTCTAGGAAAGGCAGATTTTTCTGCTTAAATTTGTAACTTGGGAGTCTCTGGGGCTAGTTTTTGTTTTTTAGTTGCTCTTGTGGGTTCAACAGTCAAAACTGAAACGATGTGCTGCTATATAATTATGTCTGTGCTAATAAGAACATAGAAGGACAGTAAAATTAAGCTGGATTTGAAGGGCCTTTTTTCTTTATCCACATATTAAAAGAACTCTGGGAATTTACACCTACATTCTGGTATTTTCTAGTGATGGCCAAAAAATGAGCAAAAGGAAGAAGAATTATCCTGATCCAATGAGTATTGTCAATAGTTATGGAGCTGATGCACTAAGGTAGGATTTCTCTGATTAATGTACAGTCTGATACTTTGGCTTTGTGTTCATAGCAAACTTGTGCCAGGAGGGCTGCTTATGGGTCTTTGACAATTAGTGGTAAGAAGAAAGTTAATGTTAGAAACTTCTAGACCACTGTGGCAGCCAAATAGCTGAAAGAGTGGGTACTCAAAAGAACTGGCAATAGTTACAGTGCCTGGACTTCCTATACCCTTGCCTTATCTCCCTCAAGGCTGGTAACAACCAAAGCTGATGTGCTGACTGGAGGCCTTTTGTCAGAAAATTTGTGTACGGTTTGTACAGAATGCTTCCACTCGAACTGACAGTGCTTCCTATTGCAGCTGGTCGTCTGAGCTGACACAGTGAAAATGTGAATAAAATCTTTGCTAACAATTAGTTTACTGTTAAATTGTTATTTTAGGGGAGGATTACTGTATAATGCACAGAAATGTTTGTTTGCCGCTTATACTGTACATTTTCTAAAGAAAAAGTGCTTCTTTTTTGTTGATGTAAGTATACAGTATGTACTAACAGGAGTGAAACCAGAAAAGCCAAGTGAAGCAGCCTAATGTGTATATATAAATTGTACTGGTCAAACAGAGATTAAACAGAGTTCAAGTGTTTCATTAAAGTTACACAGATGTATAAAGGTAATTATGCAGTCGCCTGGCACTTTGGCTAGATGCACTAACTGCACGCATGAAGTGGTACCTTGAGGTTAAGGTACTATAAAGACACTTCAATAACTGAGTGAGTACACCACTTGTGGATTTCTCCAGAGCCCTGTAATTCTTGTTATATAGAAGAAAACCTTATACTATCACACACAGTGAATTGTATGCTTCAACTATACATGGTAATCAGTGGGCTGAAGGAGAGGTTAGTGTACTGTGGATTCTTATTTATTTGAGAAAGGAAGTCGTTGCTTGTGCTAGGCAATTTGAAAAACATATCAAGTCTCCCTTATTGTTTCAAGCTTTAGCATTCCAAAGACCTAGTAAATTATCTTCTCGTATGTTTACAGTGGAGAGTTAGGTAGATTTCTTAAATTTGATCAAGATTGTTCATTACAAATAATCCAGGTGTATTAGATTATCAGTGAATTGGTAGCTGAAACAGTATGAGTGGAAAGGGTTGGAGTTACTCATATTGGAGATTTTTAAATTGTGGGTGATGTTTCAGTTGAGCTAAAATCTGCCTTTTTTTATAAAACAACCAAAAATCTTGAACACCAGAAGTTGCACTTCCATTATTCATGTGGGGTTTTTAATTTCTAAAAAACTAATTCATTTTTCTGCCTCTGTACTCATTCTTTAATGTCACATTTATTTATACATACACCCACATAGAGAGTAAAAAGCATTGCAGACTAGGTTTGTTTATGGAAGGAGCTCTGCGATTCAGTTGTCTCTGCTTATTCACTGAAGTTCTTGATGGGTTCTGTTTATAGAAAAAGCTACAACTGAGTTTTTTTCCTTGGCACTGTTTCCCTGCAGAGTTACTTTAGCTTTTGCAGAACATCTATGTGGGTTTTTTTAACTACAGCTTTGAAGTATTCTCAGCAGTAACTTGATAAATAGATCAGCAGAAAATATACATGTAAGTTGTTTAAATGAATATGGAAGTGAATGGAAAAGGCAAACAAAGGAAATAACAGCACAGTAATTTTAACAACTGAACTTCAGACTCCCTGAAATTGAAGTCCTGTGTGAAATGTGTAAGAATTGTCAAAACCAGTTAAACTCACTTCAGTGTTCCTAAGACCTTTGGCTTGGGTTGGATAGGTGTCAAAGCTGACGTATGTCAGAAGGAGAATTTACAGGTCATAATATTTACAAGCCCTTTGCTTTCATGTATCCTGCTGTCAGAACTGCTGTTAGAAGTGATGTGTTACATTCCTCTCAATCTCTTCTTAAAATGCAGTAATACTGTAGACTACTGTTTTAGAGATGAAAATGAGGTTGCTTTATTCTTTCTCCTAAATTGTTAGAAAACTTGATAGTACTGGCTTGATTGGAGGAACGTTTTATCTTCTGCTCAATGGGTAGATATCACTAGGTGTAACTAAATTGATAGAACTCTTCCTTTATTGGGTGCCTTACTTCTCTTTCCATATAATAGGTGTATTGGAATGATTCAGGAAATCGGTATTCTTTGAACATTTACATACTGTAAGGCAGTGTGGGACTGCTAGGTTAAAAACCAGAAAGAGCCCCAAAGCAACTGCAGCCTTAGAGATCTGCGTGTTCTTTACTTTCTCATCCAAAGAGCTATTTTAAGAAGACTTCTGATAGATTCTGCAGCAAGTGCTTCTGAGGTGGGCGCAAAGGAGTGATTTAATGGGTCCTTCACAGTTCCGATTAGTTTGCATCACTGCCTCCTCAGGAGGAAAACAGTGAAGGCAATTTGAAGTGGTCATTATTCTAGGTAAGTCCTAAACTAGTAAGAGGCCTGGAGTATCTTGGCATAGCCTAGAGGCAGACTAGTTCTTGTATTCAGAGAAAAGTTATGTTTGACTTCTGAAATAAGTAATGAGTAATAAGCACAGAAATAGTTGTGATGGGAGATTTAGTGTAAACATATATTTATAAATTCTAGTTTAATTTAAGGGTGTAGTCGTTCATTATCATGCTTAATTATTCTGTACTTTTGTAAAAATTATAATCAGAATTCAGATATGTTTAAAAATACTGTTTTATCTTTTTTTTCCTTTGATACAGTACCTGTAAATGCCCATTTCTGTGCTGCATCACTGTCTGTTTACTCTGGCAGCTCTATTTTTATGCATTCATTTTTATGTAAGAAGCCCTCTCCTGAAGAATTTATGGTCTGGTGTTCTTGAATGTGCTGTGTCAAACTTCATTAAGATTTTTAAAACCTCCTAAAGGAAATACCTGTAAAGATATATTAGTTTAGAATCATGATATTAAAAGTTGATAAAATGTGAGAAAATGACTTGTTAAATATCTATTGAGAAATGCCACGATCTTTGAAATAAAAACATGTTTGATGTGTTTTTCATATTTGAAAAATCAAGTGTATCTAAATCAAGTTTGTATTCAAGTTTTTTTTCTGATAGCTGGATAAGACCTGGCTTCAAGGTAACTTGATAGATAGCAGTTTGTCTCTGTAGACAGAACATTTAGGAAATAAGGTGAAATAAAGTATAAAGACGATTTTTGGTGAACTCAGAGCCAGCAAGGAAGCTGGGAGACACGTCTTTCTCTCTGAGGTGGGGAACAGTTAGCTTGAGAGGGACTGACCCAAGGAAGATCTCCCTGAACAGTGTGGGTTTCGCGTATGGATGAGGCGGGCATGATTCTGTGAGGGGCTGCTTCTGGTACAAGTAGTCAGCATCACCTGAATCTCTGCTTTGCTTTTTCAGAGCAGTTTCTGGAGATGAGGCACACTTGTATTTGTAGAAGGTACATCCTTTGTCCTCTTCTTGGGCTATTTCTCTTGAAAACGTTAGTTTCTTTGCTTTTACTCTGATTTGCCTGTTGTGCCTTACTCCTGTATCTGCAATGGGCCCAAAGCTTTTTATAGCTGAGGAAATGAACTAGACTGAGTAGAAAGGTACTGTGTCACTATTAAAGAATTCAAAATATTCTTAAAATAATAGGTGCCATTCTAAAGATGAACACTAATTCCATGTATCTACCGCTTGTTTTATAATGTGATAACATCTGAGCATGTGTTACCACTTCAATTAGCTTCTAGAATAAAAAAGAAAACTTTAAATTCTAATTCAAATCCCATATGCAGTAGCATAAAAATCATCACTAGGAAATAAACAGTCATATGTTCAATATGTGACATGCTTACAATACTGTTCTCCTTAGAGTTCTCAGTGTGAAACTGCTTCCTTGGGTATCTTTCTCTTGCTATGCAGCTCTCTAGGGTTTACTGTATGCTTAAGTGCATTTCTACCACCTTATGCAGTTTTAGTCTCTTAAGTATTGTGTTCTTATTTTGCAGGTTATACCTGATCAATTCTCCTGTGGTAAGAGCAGAAAATCTGAGATTTAAGGAGGAAGGAGTAAGGGATATACTGAAGGACGTCTTCCTGCCCTGGTACAATGCATATCGCTTTCTTGTTCAGAACGTTCAGATTCTGCAACATAAGGTACAGATCTCTTGAATACGGAAAAGCAAAGTGGAAGGGGCTTGGTGCATTTTCCACTGTTAAAGTGAATGAGCATCGTAGGGAAATTTAGGCTGGAAGGGACCTCTGGAGGTCATCTGTTCAGTGCAAGGCTGGCTTCAAAGTTAGATCAAGCTGTGTATGCTTGCTGTTGATTTCAGCGTTACTTGCTGTTTGTACCCTGTTTTATAAAGCTAATCACCCCGCATCTTTCTTTTTTTGGCGAAGCTTATTATTACATAGAAAGGAGGAGTGGAAGGTATGGACTGTCAAGATATAATAGCTATCATATCTCAGATTAGGGTGCTCTTGATTCCCTTTTATTTGAGAGAAATGCTATTGCATTCATACTCCTGAAATTAAAGAACAAGATGGGGACTTGCAGTTTGCAGGCTTAATGCATAGTAAGCAATTATCTGCTGATGATCACCTTGCTGGGAACACCAGTAAAAAGCCAGGTACCACATGTGCTTGAGAGAATCCTTCTGAAATGTCCATGCTAAGCCTTGTTGGTTTCCTAGTAATTGTCTTAACAGTGTTTGTGTAGTAGCGTGGAGGCAGTAGGTGTTACTTATGCTCCCTTGAGTCCTGTCCCTGCTTTTTCTTTGCTGCTACCTCACCTCACGTAGCTAGGCATGGCTACTTCACAGGAAGGGTGCTGTTGGAGGGTGGCATCTGGACTGTAAGTTTCTCTGCACTGAGAACATTCCTTAATAGCATACAGATTTAACACAAATAGAACTGTAAATAAGTCATGAAAAGAAAGCTATTTTCAGTAGCGTCTGCTGTGACAATTGCTTGAGCTAACTCATTTACTTAAATATGAATCTGCATAAAAACATTTAGCTTGGGAATACTTGATACTGAATACATTTGCCACAGCAAGAAGATTGCCTTCTGTAATGTGACAGTTAAATACAAATACAACTTAGAAGAAAGAAAAGAAGAGATGGGAAGTAAATAATCGGCAATAATGCTTTAGACTTGTAAGTTATGCTTGAAGTCTACTAAAAAGTTCTGGATGAGTGACATGAGTTTCTACACTTTCAGAATTGAAAGCCAGATTCAAATGTCTGTCTTATTGGTAATTTTTCGTTTAAATTGAAGATTTTATGTTATATTATATAGCTTCTGTTGAAACCAGTGTTAATCTTTCAGCTAAGATTAATGATAGAAGGTTACCACTTGTTAGTGCAGATTTTAATGGGATAGTGGGAACTAAGCAAAAAAAGTTCAAACCTTACACTGTGCTTGAAATTACAGTAGCAGCTTAATAGCTTTCGAGAGCTGCCATTTGAAGCAATAAAGGCAGCTGACTCCAATAAATAGTACAATAAATAGCTGACTTAAATAAATGGGTTTATCTTTTTAACAACCCCTTTTAGGAAGAAAGTCTGGTAACTTCAGATCCTAATATTTAACAAATCTGTTGTCAGCATCCCTAGACAGCATTCATCAGACAAACTTACACATTGCCCCAAAAATGTGCTTCAGTTTTTCCTGTTTGACCTTTGAATTATCTGAAGTGTGCTTTGCAGCTTTTTGCCGTGATCCCATTAAGTCTTGCAACATCAGCCAAACTGGGGATGGAAGACCCCAGTGGAAAATTCAGGTGCTTAAGCAGATAATTTTCGTAATACAGCGGATGTAATTTTCCTTTCTAAATAGATAGTGAAACCATTCCTATGCACCATATTAGGCAAAAGAATGTTCTATTTGATGTGATAGTGCTTAAATTACACTTCATACGTAGGCTTAAACAACTTTTTCATAGTATTCTGCCTCTTGCAAGAGAGAAACTACAGTCGCAGTGTCCTGGACAAAGTCTAATAATTTTATGCTTACTGTAATTACCACAATAATTGTGGCTGGTTAAATGATTGCTGACCTCACACTGGAACTGCTGCACTTCTGGGTGTGCAGATGCATTTTTTTCTTAAGAATCTTCTCCTTTATTCTTATGTAAGTGGATGCATAGTTATTGGGCGGAGTAATCCGAACAGATTTTTCATCTGGACTCTGAGGGAAGGGACTCTGAAGTCCAAACCAGAAGTTAAATACTGTTTGTAAATCTGAAAAAACGAGCAATGCCCCTGTTTTCAACTAGTCATAAGAACATCCTTACGCTGAGAAGAGTCAGACTGTAGGCACTGACAAGCGTGCTTACTTGTGGTCCTGCTTGCAGTGCCCTACAGAGTCAGCAAAGTGTTAGGAAATTTTTCAGATGGGTGCAAACATCAGTGCTCTGGAAAGCAAGGAAGTACACCCTTGGCATGTTGGATGCCTGAAAATTCAACCTGTTTTTTCAGCTGGGGTTGTTACCGTCTTCTAAGTTTCAGTCTGTTCAAATGTGTCAATTTGAACGCTCTTAAAAAATAATGCTATCGTTCATACATCCTTTCTCCAAATAGAATTCATCTTCGTCGTACGCTTCCTCTAAATGCTTCACATTCTCCTAGATCATAGAACCATAGAATCATTAAGGTTGGAAGAGACCTCAAGGATCATCTAGTCCAACCATCCCCCTAGCCTCGAGTTCTACCCTGCGTCTGGAAGCCATGACATGACACCGTCATGTGCTGTACTACTTTTTGTCTGTTTTAACAGATCCAAATAACTGGTCTCCTCTGCAGTTGAAGGTGTGATGAAATCAAGAGCAGTGGGAGATGGGTTTTTCTTGGCTATTTCTCTTACATGTTTCTGCAATTTCATGTTCTCTCTTAGGGAACCAGCATAACACAGTAAAGGTGACAGATAGTTTGATACAGAGGTTTGAATATACACCCTTATGACTTGAAAATGTGTTTTGTGTTTTTTATGTTGATGATAGGATGAGGGAAGAGAATTCCTTTACAATGAGAACACAGTTAAGGAGAGCAATAACATCATGGATAAATGGATTCTTTCTTTCACCCAATCACTCATTCAGTTCTTCAAAGCTGAAATGGCAGGTATGCACGTTTGGTCGGGTGTGTGTACGGGTGTTCAATTTTTTTAGACAACTGGCCATTTCATCCAGAGATTTCCAGGTTCCACATGAGACAGTTCAGATAAAAGGAAAGAAATCTTAACAAGCCACCGTGATACGTGGGGTGGTGTTTTCATAGATGTTAAGACAGATTTTGCTCTGCTTGTTCATGAAACTTCAAAAAGTGATGAGGCATTTCTTGTCATGGCTAATCCTATGAGCTCAGTGATGTAGCTTGTTGCTGTAACAACGTCTTCTGCAGTGCTTGAAACATTACAATAATAGTAACTGAAAGACAGCTGTGAAAAGGAAGCCAAATAGAATTTGGGGAAGGTGTAAAAAAAAAAAAAAAGGCAGTGCTCTTGTCAGCTGAATAAAGCAATTTTGTGAGGTACCACGAGCACTGGGAATAAATTTTCTCCTGCATAGTTCCATGGAGAACTATGGGTTCCATAGTTTATACCCAGTGGAAGAAGGGACAGGCAACTCGGGCAGAATACAAGGAAGTCGTGAGCGTATGCAGGGGAAAAATCCGGAAGGCTAAAGCCCAGCATGAGCTCAACCTGGCCATGGGAGTTGGAGACAACAAAAAGTCTTTCTATAAATATATTAACAGCAAGAGGAAGGCCAAGGAGAACATCCATCCCTTACTGGATGTGTCGGGGAACTTGACTACTGAGGATAAGGAGAAGGCTGAGATTCTCAA
>VWZZ01005778.1:0-16363 GCA_013399095.1 Psophia crepitans | reverse complement strand
CCTGGACATGAGCCGGCAGTGTGCCCAGGTGGCCAAGAAGGCCAACGGCATCCTGGCCTGTATCAGGAATAGTGTAGCCAGCAGGAACAGGGAGGTGATTGTCCCCCTGTACTCAGCCCTGGTGAGGCCGCACCTCGAGTACTGTGTCCAGTTTTGGGCCCCTCACCACAAGAAAGACATCGAAGCCCTGGAGTGTGTCCAGAGAAGGGCAACGAAACTGGTGAAGGGGCTGGAGCACAGGTCTTATGAGGAGCGGCTGAAGGAGCTGGGCTTGTTTAGTCTGGAGAAGAGGAGGCTGGGGGGAGACCTTATTGCCCTCTACAACTACCTGAAAGGGAGTTGTGGCGAGCTGGGGTCGGCCTCTTCTCGCAGATAACTAGTGACAGGACAAGAGGGAACGGCCGCACATTGCGCCAGGGGAGGTTCAGGTTGGAGATGAGGAGAAAATTCTTCTCGGAAAGGGTGGTCGGGCATTGGAACGGGTTGCCTAGGGAGGTGGTGGAGTCACCGTCCCTGGGGATGTTTAAGGAAAGGTTGGATGTGGTACTTAGGGACATGGTTTAGTGGGTAATAGGTGGTGGGGAGACGGTTGGACTGGATGATCCTTGAGGTCACTTCCAACCTTAATGATTCTATTCTATTCTATGGAGAGGGTTTCTTAGTAATCATATCAGGAGTGTGTGCAGCAGGACAGAATAGCATTAGGATATTGTATAGGTGTAAAAAAGATGCCTTCCTGGATTTTCTTTCTGCATGTACTCTCTTTCATCATTCCATACCTCTCAGTGCTCACATTGTATTAGGACAATATTAATTGTAAAGAGAAGGTGCTGCAAGAGCACCCTGAAGTAGTTTGATTCAGCAAGCTTACAAACTTGCAGATAAAGCAGCAGTGGGATTTGATGAGATTTTTGGTGACTTTGAAGGCACTAGAAACAGATATTGGAAAGAAGGTGGTGTTTGCTGTTGTAGTCCCTGTTTAGGAATAAGCAAACAACACCCCTATGCCAGTCATCCTAAGCTGCCCTTGGATGGATTTTTAGAAGCCTTCCACAGGTACCCTTGGGCTTGGGGAAGGAAGGTATTAGGGGGATAATAGATAGTGAGGAAGCAGCTAAATGCCAGATCTGAGCTTATGAGGACACAGGATAGTCCTCTGCTTCAGTCATCACTTGTATTCTCCCTCTTAGACTGGCATGATGTTCATTTTCACCAAGACTAGTAAGATGGGTTTATCTTGCTACAGTAGATAAAGCAGGTCATTTTTGTAATTGTGAAATTCAGGTGAGGTCATCTGAGAACATTTCATTAGAGAAAGAAACGCTCCTCAAGCTGCCAAAACCAGGAATATGATAAAATCTGTCTGTGGCTTCTTTCTAGAAGTTTTGACCTTGAAATTTGTTGGGGATGTGTGTTGAGTTTCATTTCTTGCCGAACAGAAATGTGCAGAGCCTATGCAAGTTTACATGCTGCATGTAAAGAGGACAATATTTTGAGGGACAGTGGAAGGTTAATTTGTGAATGTCTGCCTGGTATGTGGATTAGTGCACAGTTTAAACAGAAATAGTATTTGCAGAAAGATGACCATAGGGGCAGAAGCTGGAATTCTCTGCCTTGGATTTCTAAGAGGACAATGAAACTAATACAAAGGGAAGTGCCAGCTGACATCTTTACAAAGCAAGAGATCCTTTGAGGCAGGAGAAGAAAATTCCGGTTAGAAAATGATTATGTAATGACTTTCAAGACTGTGTTACTGATATTAAATGCTATTGACTTGTGTTAGATGAAGATAACATGTTCATCAAATGAGTGATGCATCTCACTTGGAAGTGATTAATAAACATGATTTTTCAGTTTATTTTTCTGCAGAAACTTGGAATTCAGTCAAGACACACAATGAGATGCAGTAGATTTGTGTACAGTAACATGATACTCTACTAATCCTTTTGAAAAATTAGTTTTGGATTTTTCCGAAAGATTTCCTACTTTCTATGACTTGAAGTACAAAAAATGTCAGCAAGAGGCAAGGGGAGATGATAATGGTGACTGATAACCTCAAATGCTGTGTAAAGGAGACTAATACATTACACAAGCTTCACTTTAGAAGGCAAGATTTTGAAAATAATAACAACAATGAAAAAAATAAATTTAGAAGCTACTGTAGATGTGGTGTGATGTGAGCAAAAATAGATGATTGCATTCACTAACTAATGCCATTCGAGTCTGTTACCTGCAAGATGTGTTAAAAAATCATGTTGGGTCTTCCTTGTCTAAAATACAGCGGAGGCAGTGGTGCTGAGGGGATATTTGGACACTATCTGTCAAAGAAATGGCCCGGTCTGCATGATGATGTGCTGTTCCCACAACTGTGTGCACGATTGTGTGTAAGGACATACAGGCTTGAAACTAAATGGCAAAGAGGCACTGCTAACCAGGAAAGTGTTGCAGCTGAGATTAGCTTCTTCCATTTAATCAAGTGTATTTTATAGGGGAGCTAAATTTTACACTGATTGCCTGCCTCTAGAAAAATGCTTCCATTAAGGAAAACTTCTGTTAATTCTGCTCCAGTTTCTATTAGTACCTTGAATAGCCAGTAGTATTTCAGCCTAAATGGGGTTCCTGCCAGTTGAGTATTGACCTCCCTTGGATAGACTGAGGCTGAGAAGGGGTGCGTACCTGTGCACGCTCCAACTTTGGGATGCTTTGGAGAGCCTAGAAAAATTTTGAAAAGGTTTTAATAAATTCTCTGCTAATCCTGTCTTGGGGAGAGCTTTTGGTTTCCTAGAACATCTGCAGTTGGAGAAAGGGAGACAATGTATCAGAAAGCAGCATCATTTCAATTTTCATGGAAAATTGGCAAAAGTTAGGTGCTGGAACAACACGCTTGTGTTTGTAAGAGGGTTTGCCGTTTGTATTATTTCTGGTTTAATAGGTGCCCAAAACTGGAGCTGTAAACGTGCCCTCCTCAGAAGTGCTGCAAGTTAGGTAGATGTGTGTGGGTAGCCTCTTCAGCAGCAGCTGGTGTAGCTACCTTAGCTTTGCTTTGGTAATAACGCGCTTATCCAAATGAATTATTAGCTATTGAATAGCAGTGTAGTCTCTCCACTAAACCTCATCTTTCATGATGGAAACTTCTGGGATTTGGGCCTTTTGGTAAATAGGGCAAGTAGTAAGATGTTGGGAAGATATTATGGAATATTATGGGTGTTATGGAATATTATGGATATTATGGAATTTAATAGGTCAAGCAATGCGTTGTGTTTTAAAAGGAGTTAAAATTCCATATTTAAAACCAGTAAGTGTTGTTACACTTTTTTCCTACTTAGAAGTGCCTAATACAAGAAACTGTTTTAGAAAACAATTTTTCTCCTGGTGACTGAACCAGAAAGAAGTGTGTGTGTGTGGACGTGGTTCCATGTACATGGATGCCTTTTGCTTGAGTCATGAAACAGTAAGATTTCACAGTTTGGTTTACGAACTGGCATTACAGCTATTGAGGGGAGAAATTAATGTTTCCAGGCTAACTTGAATCTCTTGTTAAAGCTATACTATCCCTGGAGTGGTTTTTTGAGGGGTTTTGATTGTTTTTAATCAGTCTCCTAACTAGATAGTGCTTAGCTAGAAGAGAGCTGGAAATTTTTTAGGAATACAAATTCCCATGTAAATACCTTCCCCACCATGGGATGAATCTTCTGAGCATTTCCTTTTTAGGTTTAAATACCAGTACTCTGCCTTTAAAAACACTTCTATTTTAGAAAATGTGATGAAAAGTGTAGTGAAGCTTGTAAAGCAAAGATCCATTTTATTCAGTAGCTGCCTGATTAATGAAACTGATTCACAACAGAGATGAAAAAGCTTTTTGCTTTTAGAGAAGTTGTATACAAATTTTTCCTTGGAAAAGTGAGTTCTATTTAAGGTTCACCCTACCCCCTCCAATACTGTGGTGAACAACTGAAATTTGTTTTCCCAGTTGCATAGTGATGCTCATGATGACCTTCTTTTTCATGTTGGCAGTCCTCCATGCTTTTAAGTTACACAGAACTTGAAAATACAGCTATGTTTATCTTCTTACCTCGTCAGGCTTGCCATTACTTTACAACATTCTCTTAGCCTACTGTGTTACTTGGAAATCAGGGAGAATTGATTGAAATAGGTGTCTCATTTTAAATCTGGCAAACAAAAAAGAAAATGTTGGCAGTAATTGGTAATAAAATTTTATTGTATTATTCTACAATAATTTCTGTTAAACTTCTAGTGACTTGGCTGTATTTACAGCATGTACAAATCTAGGATTTGCCAAATCCTTTGCGATTAATAGTCTCTTATCCGCTATCCTCTTTACGAGTCAGATAAAAGCATAAGGCTTCCATAATGCCTGTAGGATTAGGGGAGCAATTTGGTGGTAGACCTGTTTGTCCTGAAGCATGAGAACTGATGACATGTGCAACTTCAAAATATGGTTTTAACATAATAGTATGTCTAATCACTTTTTCGATCTTACTAACATACGTGCTTCTGCTCAAGTTTTATGTTTAACATCAGAGCTACAAAGGATAATGTGTTTCTCTAAGCGTGGAGCTGATGCAGAGGGCAAGTCTTAACTACAGTAAACATTTTTCCTTCTAGCTTACAGACTGTACACTGTAGTCCCTCGATTGGTGAAGTTTGTTGATGTTCTAACCAACTGGTATGTTAGAATGAATCGCAGAAGACTAAAGGTAGGTATCTACTTCTGCAGTCTTGTACTGTGGACAAAAGCCAGTAGTCTAAGTTAATTCGATCCGTAGCAGCTTCATGGTGTTACACAAGATCTTTATGCTGTGGTTTAAATATAATCAGTTTGTACTTGATAATGGGAATGAGAAGTTAATGGCTGTTTTTTCGCTTTGCTTTAAGAGGAAAGCCAAACAAACAAAACAGTCACTCAGTGTCGCTTGCTAGATGGGATTGAGCAAAATAAATACAAATTGGAAAACCAGTTTATTGAATTAACATAGAAAATTTTTGAAGTTTGTCGAAGTGCACCTACTGATACTAAAATTGCAGTTGTTTGTTTTTTCTTGGTGAATCCTTCAAATAGGGCGAGAGTGGGACTGAAGACTGCATTATGGCCTTGGAAACCTTGTTTAGTGTTCTGTTCTCCATGTGCAGACTTATGGTAAGGAAATTACAGCCCGCTATAACCATTTGACACTTTTAATGTAGTTAATCTAAAAGCATGCATCTTTGTGTCTAAGCTGACCATAGAAACTGGGGGTACAGAGACTGAACATGTGGGAAGAAAGAACATATTGCTACTGACTTGTGTAGCACAGCTCATTTTCCACCTCCCCCTTTTATTTGCTTACCTGGCCCATGGTACTGTAAAGAATGCAAATGTCACCTGACTGATGAAAAGACGTTAGGATTTCTTATCTGCTGCCCGAAAGTAACATGTAACTATCGGGAAGGAGGTGAATAAGCAGTAGTGACCTCATAATTTATTTCAGTCTGTATTTTGAATAACATCACGGTTCTGATCAGAGGGCTGGAGCACCTCTCCTATGAGGATAGGCTGAGGGAGTTGGGGCTGTTCAGCCTGGAGAAGAGAAGGCTCTGGGGAGACCCAATCGCGGCCTTCCAGTACCTAAAGGAGGCCTACAAGAAAGCTGGTGAGGGGCTGTTTCTCAGGGCGTGCAGTGACAGAACAAAGGGGAATGGGTTTAAACTAAAAGAGGGGGATTGAGATTGGGCATTAGGAAGAAATTCTTTACTGTGAGGGTGTTGAGGCCCTGACACAGGTTGCCCAGAGAAGTTGTGAAGGCCCCATCCCTGGCGGTGTCCAAGGCCAGATTGGATGGGGCCTTGGGCAATCTGGTCTAGTGTAGGGTGTCCACGCCCATGGCAGGGGTTTAGAACTACATGATCCTTGTAGTCCCTTCCAACCCAAACCATTCTACGATTCTGTGATTCTGTGTTGAAGACACTGTGTAAGTATTGTTTTTGCTGAACTGTCCTTATAGAATTAGTAAGTGTTACTGATTCGTAGTGCACAGACTATAAAGACAAGATGATGATTGAATGCAACATTACAGGCACCATATACTCCGTTTATCACTGAGCTGATGTACCAGAATCTGAAGACACTTATTGATCCAGCCTCGGTTCAGGAAAAGAATACTGAAAGCATCCACTACCTCATGCTTCCCCAAGTGAGGTAAGAGACAGCTGTTATGTGGGTTTTAGTTTGGTTGAGGTCTTGTTGTGTGTTTTTGTTCTTTACACAGAACAGTGCTGCTTCACTTACTTGTGTTTAAAGCTGTTTTGCGTAACAGGAAAATAAGCTGCTTTAATAATGTGAATATTCCTTTGCCTCAGGAAGAACTTTAGGATGATAACATGTTCTTTTCTGTAAGCAAAAAATGTTTAAGTTTTGATTAAACTCTAATTAATATTAATCTCTTTACCGTAGGAGAACATTTCACTAGCAACACACTTCACACCCCGCTCTCAAAGTTAGCTGGGGATTTTCTTTGCCTTCCACATTTAGGCATTAGACTTGTGCTAGGTTAAAGGATTGTGCATAGAAAGGAAAACAGTTAGGAAAAAAATCTTTTCTGCTTATGATAAGCAAGCAATATCCTTTTTACTTTTACTTTACTTTGCAAAACGTGTGCTGAATAGAAGCTATAATACCTATGAAGGGCCCAGAAGGATTATAAAACTTCCTTGTGGGCTGTACAGTTGCAAGAAAGTGTGTGTATCACCCCATCTCTAGGCCTTTCTTAGTGAATGCTGATGTCAGATCCATGAGGATTAGAATTACTGTTTTGTGTGGACCACATGTGGAGCCAGCAGAGTGAGGGTTTTTTTTGTCTTCAGATCAAGAATTCAGCCCACTGTCCAGAGATTGCCACTTTCTTGTAAGAGGATCCATCATATGAGAGTGAACTTTCCAGACAGATTGTTTCCTTGGGTGCTGGTGGGTGAGGCTTTTTGTAAATGCCAGCATGTCCCAAGAAGTTTGGGGCCATGATGGTTGTACTTGCCATACACTCTGGGTTATCCATAGTATCAACTCAACCCAGGTAGAACTTGATAGCTGAAGTTGCTTCGATATGGGTTTGGGGTTTTTTTTGTCCAGCGAAGGCAGATACTAGTATTAAAGTAATCAGTTGCTTGTTAGTGCCTTGGTGCTCTGTTAGTGGATTAAGTTAGTGCCTGCACTGCAGCCTGCTGTTAGTCACCGAATAGAGCGTGACAGCTCATTTTGAAAACCCTCAAGGGCAAGAGTGCTGACCTTGATGCTTTACATGCCAGTTGAAAAATTTAAACCTTCTAGTGATGTTGTTTCTTTTATGGATACTGTGTCTTTTGAGGAAGGTGTGTGTTCGTTCTGATAGCTTTAAGAGAGTTATTGCAAGGAGTTTGAGATTGATATAATGATAGTGCTGATTTTCTGTTCCCTGGAAGGTGCTCTAAAGAATATGTAATCAAAGAATGCAAAACTCATCGGTGAGCTATCAGAAATAGTTTTGAATTCTGTGGAGTGGAACAATGGAAGGATAGTGAGCTATTTGCAGGAACTCAGCTGAGGCATGGGCTTAGCATGAGCGTTTAGAAGTGGCTTAGTCACTTTTTATTCTTGTTAGTGTTAGCTGACTTGCTGCTGCATGATGCAAACATATGATATATGTGAGTGACTTGCAGGATTTTCTTCTTTGTATTTTGTTACAATTTTGTCTGCTGCTAGTTTGTGTAACTTACTGGATCCCCTATGTATCAGTTGTTCCCTTTGTCAGAGAAAGAGATGTTTTCAGAGCTAGATTATTGTTGAAGTTTGAGTTTCACCTTGAATTGCCAAGCACATCATTGCATTTTTCTTTGACTCTTTCTGATGAATGCATAAGGATGGTATTCTCAGTTAATAAGAAGAGACATTTTTGGATGCAGTTACAGAAAATACTACTTTAATGATATCACGGGTATGTACAGATAAAGCTGAGGGACTTAGTCCACTTTCACAGCTGAACTTGATTCAATACCTGTGTTACAAACCCCTAATACAAACTGAGGTATTACTTGGTTGCTTAGTGTCTGAACAAATTGGTTGCATTAAATTTTGTGGATATGCATGCAGTCCATGAGGATTATTCTCATTTTGTGGCTCCACAACATCGTTAGGTAATGACAAGTAATATTCAATTATTGCCACATTATACTATATGAACTTTCCTGGGAGCAAAAAATTTTCAATTTCACAATTTACATGTTTCCAAGTTTTTGGAGGACCATCCTGGAGACTGGCTTATAAAAGAACAAAAGCTTCAAATTTGGTACTAACATCTTAACCAAAGCTCTAGTGCAGAAAATGGGGATGTTTCAGCTGAAAGTTTTTTGCTTTACCAGTTCTGTTTTTCTGGACAATCCTTACTGGGTGCATGGCTTTCATCCCAGTACTTCTGCTACTTATATTACAGCAAGCAACTCTGTTCTTTTTATTCACAACTGTATTTTGAACCAGTACCTCTGGTCTTGATATGACACTTGTGTGCTTTTAAAGCTGCTCAATGTTTGCAGCTCCTCGGGGAATCAAGAAAACCACATCTTTGGAGCTGTTGACCTCTAGTACGTTTGGGGGGAAAAAAAAGTGAATGTCAGCTTACTCAAAAACAAAACAAAAAAACCCCAAGCCTAAAGAAAAGACAAAAAAACCTCTCAGCCCTGCCTTGCCTCAAAATGGAAGGGTGTTAAAATGATGAAGCCAGGAAAGATCACAAGACTGTCTAAAACATCAAGCTAAAATACCTAGAATTCCTGGAAGAGATTGTAAATTGAGATTCAGTGAGTTGGTTGCATTATGGGTATTTCATTGTCATTACAAATATCCTATTTATATTATATTTTTGCATCTTCTTGTGATATTATTAATGCAAATCTTTTTATCAGATAGTAATAGAATAGGTAGAATGACTCAGTCCATCATCTCCATCTTGTGAGAGGTGCTAACAAAAGATGTTTTAAAAACAGTTTTGTTTTTTGTTTTCAGCAAGTTATTTCCTCATCATCTCCACAAAGAGAAAAGAAAAACCTGTTTGTTCATTTTTCCATTTCCCCCAAATAGTGCATAATTGAGTCTCATGTAGGAAATTTCAGGGAAGGGGGTAAAATGTTTGCAATCTGCTTAAACAGATACAATGAAAATGAAGCAATGTAATGTTTCCTTTTTAATCTAGGGAGGATCTCATCGACAAAAAAATTGAAAGTGCCGTTTCTTGTTTGCAGTCTGTTATTGAGCTTGGACGAGTAATCAGAGACAGAAAAACTATTCCAGTAAAGGTTAGAACTCTACCATCTCTTATCAGTACTTGGGGAATGTGCAATTGATTTGTAACTCTAAGATAAGCTTGGGAAAATTGAATAATTAAGTTTGGAATAGCAAACAGACTTCCACGCTAAAACACTTCAGAAATTCTTACTTATCGTTTGAAGTTCTTTGTTTTCAATTGGAAAGACAAAAGTTTCTGTTTGGGTGTTTTTTCTTGTTTTTTTTTCCTTCTCCTCAGTATCCTTTGAAAGAAGTAGTTGTTATCCATCAGGATCCAGAGGCTCTGGAAAATGTCAGATCTTTAGAGAAGTACATACTTGAGGTAAGAACATCGTGAACATGCCGCTTAACTGGGTTGTGTATGTCGGTTACCTAAATAAACATAAACCCTAACCTTCCATGTTGATGATACCAACTCACTAGATCAAATGAATGTAAAGGAGAACTGTAGTGAAAGGGGTTATTGATGGATACTGTGTATAGAAATGAAGGTGAATGGGCGATGATCCTTAGTTGTCGTATTGAGAAATATTTAATAGCTCAAACTGACCACAAAGGAATAAGAGGCTATTGGAAATGTTCTTTCTTGATCAGCAAACATTTCCTGAAGGAAAATAAGACAGTAGTCAACTACATGTCAGAGAGATGGGTAGCAAAATTTTTTCCCCTTCAGTTAAAGTGCATGAGAAACAGTTTTGACAGTGAGTGGAAGGGTTGATGGAGAGAAGGAGTTCCATGTAGGGGGGAATAGGGGACCAGTCAAGATGTTGTTTAGGAAATAAAATGTCAAATAAATAAGATGTTAGTCTATACAGTTTCTTACACTCACCTGCTCCTGTGTGCCACTGCAATACTCTTTTAATATTTGTCCATTAGAGAAATGCCGCCTGCCCTACTTCTAAATTTTTGTTTGGATAAAAGCCCCATCATTCAAAAGAGAAGTAACCCTTCTTGGTTTTTTGAACTTAACTTCCTGAAATTGGCTGTGCTTTCTGCCCTTAGTCAGTCATGTAAAAATCCATAGTATTTTAAGAAGTGAAATGAAAAAGGAGTTTGTTTATAAACAGTCTTCATTGATTTACGTTCATACTCTAAATAAATCTTTTGAATTGCAGTTCTGCATTTCAGAAGTTGTAGTGAAGGCAGAAAGCCTATTAGTTTTTGATTGCTTAGGGTTGTAGAGTGCGCTTTTTAGTCTTAATGTTCAATTAAATTTCATTACAAATGAACTTCATATACCTCTTCTTTCACATCTGTGATGTACAAGAGAAATCCAACAGTAAGAGGGAATAGTGAGAAGAGTGTTTCAGCTACAGTGATCAATTTTGAGCCATGGTGGTTTTCCTCGAAAAAAAGAGGATAAATAACATGGTACTATGCCAGTATGCCTTTGAACTTTTTTCTAGGTGTTGGGGCCTTCAAAACATCTTGCAAAACAGTGGTTCTTTCTACTAAAATCCATTTTGATCGTGCATTTGACATCATGAGCTCTGCTACCCGTAATTGCTCAGTGTTAGCAGCATAGAGGCTTTACAATTCCTTTGCTGAACAGGGAGTTAGAGGCAGTATCACCTCCATTGTAGGACTGGAGGCCTTTCAGAACCATGCTAGAAGGCAGTGAGGGAAGAAGGAAGACTAGTTAAGCAATGCTGTTCTTGCTGAGCAGTCTTAGTTTCCTCTTGCTGCAGTAGTCTCTCATTGGGATAGATGATGACTCTTCACCTAGATGTTTCATTGTGTTCCTTTAGCGAAATAAGCCGTGACTTCATCGTTGTAACTGTGTGTGTTTTGGGGAAGAAAGAATTGCATTTCAAATAGCAACTCTCTGCTAAGAAAGCAGAATTCTAAAGGAACTGATTTGGTGTTGATGTTAGGCAAAATGCATGCATTAACTTGATTATAAGTTGAGGATTACTTCATGACAATAATTTCTGTGTATTAATCTGTCTGGGTTTTCACTTGAATCCTTCCCTTACACAATCTTGTTGAGTTTGTGTGTGGCTCTTAATTCAATGAGGTAGAATGCATGCTAGCTTTTCTCTCTGAGAACTGAAGGAGTGATCTTGCAAAGCACCTAGGTAGCTGTTCAGACAATCCTCCACACTCAAGACCTCCTGATTAAAAACTTTTCTGAGGAAAGGATACAGCCTCAGTGCAAGGTCCTTGTCAAGGTGTTAAGTACAATGTAATACAAAAACTAACAGCCCCCTCCCAAAACCGAACTTCCTTAACTGTTAACAAGAGACTTCATGTAGGAGTGTTAATACAGTTTTGGAATGCCTGTGAACTGCAAGCTTAGCCTTCGCCTGTCTTATCCTCTCAAATCTGCTTCTTTTGAAACTCTGTGTAAGTGAGCAAAAATCAGAAGAAAAGAATTTGAACAACAGTGTAGCTGTGCGTCTGAACAGTTGATCAAAGACTTCCTTCTCTTCCCTCCTGTGATAACTTCACATCTGGAAGGCTGAGCTGTAGGGTGTACTTTTCATTATCGCCTGAATATTGCCCTCTTGCTGTATTTTAAGTGCTTGTAGTGGATACAATAAAATCAGATTACTGTTACAACTTAATTCTTTGTCCTGTTTTACCTCCACGTACTTCCCAAGCTACTGTCACATTAGTGTATGGCTTCTGTGTGTCCAAGTACAGTGGTCAGGTGGGAAATGCAGGGACTCTCCAGAGTTCAGAGCAGTTCCTTTCCTTGAGCTCCACCCTGTGAATCTGACACTGCAGAGGAACTGTCTCATTTCTGTCTTCAGGAAATTCTGTGTTGTATCACCTTAGGACCTCTGTACTTCTTAGAGCTGATACAGTATAGGACAGATGGGTTCAGCAATCTGTCTTTAGTTCATGTTTCTGTTTAATGGCCTCTGGGTTATTAAGTAAAATGTATTTCTACTCATAATTGACCTTTGACCTTCCTATCATCTTGAATTTGTCAGAATCTGTAACTTTCTGGATCAGTTTACACGTATTCATGACAGTCAGTTCTAATGGCTATACTACAGTGGGCTGGTAATATGTACAGCGTAAGGTTACAACGCTTTCCATTTAATGGATATTTTTTCCCTGTAAGTGTTTGTAAGATTTTGCATTCTCTAAAGGCTGTGAAATGAGTCTTCAAAGATCAGTGAGATACTCTCCTTTCTATCATAATAACCACTGGCAGAACACTGTTTAAGCGAATTTTTTTTTTTTATATCCCTTGTCCAGAAATGACATGGCCCTTACTTGACAAGCCCATCCCTGTCCTTGATAGGTTAAGAATTTCTTCCTTTCAGTAAGGTATCTTCAGAGGGTTCTTTAACAGAAGATCTAGTCCCATGCTTAAAATGTGGTGGAACATTTTAGTTCCAGTTGTCATTGTCAGGATCAGCTGCTTTGCCTTGACAAAGAGAACAAAAATCTGCATTTACCCAACCAAGATCAACTCAGCTTGCTTGTCTTACTGAGACCAACCATGTCAGTCAAAGAACTGAAGAGATGACTGAAGCAGTGGGGGATCTCTTAATCTTGTAATTATCACTCCGGCAATAGCATCTTTCATAGAATCATAGAATGGTTTGGGTTGGAAGGGACCACAAGGATCATCTAGTTCCAGCCCCCCCGCCACAGGCAGGGAGACCCTACACTAGACCAGGTTGCCCAAAGCCCCATCCAACCTGACCTTGAACACTTCCAGGGATGGGGCCTCCACAGCTTCTCTGGACAACCTGTGCCAGTGCCTTTCCCCAAGCCTAAATAGACATCTAAGGAAGGCTTCTGAAAATTCTGCTGGGGGCAACTTAAGAGCACTGGCTAAGGGAGTTGCTGCTCAGTGCACAAGACTTCTAGATCAGTGTCGTAGACTTCCTGCTTTTAGTTACTGTGCGACTAAAATTCTTAAGAATTGTGCGCTAAAGGAATTTTAATTAAAAAAATGTAATTGATTTGCAAGTGGGATTGTAAGTCTCTTCTGTCATGTAAGCTTATTGATTATTTATCTGACTTAGCGCTTGTGGTGCTTCACTTCAGAATTGCTGTTACTATTAATCATTTCAATACCTGGATCTTTTCAATAGCAGAACTTTGTGAAATTTAGATTAATGTCTTTCATGGTTTTTTTATCTGAAAAATTGGATTTTACAGAATCCAGTTTTAAGGGAGATGAGGTTTGCTTACTCAAATTACGTCCAAAAAGAGAGCTGATGAAATTTGCTATCAACTTCTACAGCTAGTAAAAGGTAACAAAGGAACCTAACAATGCGATAAATTATTATATAATTAGATTGTACAAACATACGTTTTAATTTATATTCATTTGCTGCTGCAAACAAAGTTAAGGTATGTCTTACGGGGAGATGAGCAACTACAGACTCAAAATACCTTTATGGAAGCACATATACAAAATACTGCCTATTGTTCTATTTTTTATTATGTATCTTAAAATTCAATGAGCTGATGCTGAAGCTCAGTATGTGTTTTATCATATTTCATAGCAATTAATCTAGTTGTTTACTAGGATGGTTCAAAGCTAAAGAGGACAATGAATATAGGCAGACTGAGTGGTATTACTTGGGCTGTATTTGCAGCTTCGTTCATCAACCTCCTACATATTCAGAGCTTTAGAACCTTTGGTTATTGCCAGAAGTGTGTTTCTAGTAACTTTGCAGGTTCCCGAGGTAATCTGCAAGAAATATTACACCACTTGATTTCATGTGGTTGCTGACAAAAGAACTTGAAAAATACACTTGTCAATTCTTTGAAAATTTAATTCGTCACTTTTTCAGAAGTAGCTGTAGTCTTTGATCTGTCCTCTTACTCTATCATCAGAACATAGCAAATAATTTAAATAAATAAATGGATTTTAATATTAGAACTGTCCAGAGTATAGAGTTAACTTAATAAATCCAGAAGGCTTTTAGCAGCAGAACAGTGTTGCATTTATTCATTAGTATTTGAGGAGGCCTTTTACTGAACGAGTTCTGGACTTGTCTTCCAAAGTGCTTCCAGTGAAAGGTTTTCTCTGAGGCAATTTTACTCTCTGCACAATCAGAATCTTGTTTGGATCCAACCCTTGTTTACCCTTGAACTCCCACCCCTATGTGTGGATATAATAAACCAGAAAATTGGCTACTTGAATAAATTCAAGGTCTACCAGTATTTCATAATGTTTATGGTGTTACAGTAACGTAGTAGATTGAACCCGTGAATTGGTTGGATTCACTGACGCATGAAGTGTGGCGGTGTGTGGTCCTTCAGTATTCTGTGTCTTAGAGTATTACATAATATTTATTTTCCTTTTTGGGGTGTTCACTGAGAGAGCCCAGCCCGGCTGAAGCACAGCACTGGCACTTCTCTCTTGTGAGAACTGGATGTAGCTGGGTTACTGGAGGATCTTATCATGCCTGGCACATGGCATCAGCTAAAGGCCCTTTGCATAGAAGTGCCTGAAAATATGTGTTGTCCTGCTGGCAATGGGAAGGACTGGTTGCCTGAGTTTGTGTGTATGAGACTTGAAAGATGTGTTAAGGAGCTCATTTTGATTTATTGGGAAGAGAAAAATAAAAACTATTTTAAGTCAAAGCACTATATTGAGGCACATATTAACAGACCTAAGATAGACTTGGTTTGGTTTTTTTGAAGAATCATTCTGGTTTTTTTTAAATGGTAATGTATACAGAAGAATGGTTTCCTAATCTAATTAGTAGAGAGAACTTGTTCTGATGGACTTGGCTTGTAATTTATGTAATCGGGCCCCCAAAGTCATCTTTTAATTTGTACTACTTTTATTATTTCTTTTTCCCCATGAGGTCATCATTTACCGCTTGGCTTATTTCCAACAGCACCCCATTAAAACTGAATCTCTGAAGTACATGATTTCCACTAGTTTTCCTGAAAGATATATAAAAGATATATTAAATAAAGTTAGATTCAGTTGTATTCTTGGCTTCTCATGTCAGTAGGACTTCCTAGGGAATTAGAGTGTAGCTCAGAGGTTGTATTTAAGCATTACTTCTCCATCTACATGTTTGGCTACTTGCTAGTCCTGTCATGCTTACGCTGCCATTTACTTGTGCTCACTTAAATGACTTGGAGTAGCTCACTTGCCAAATGCACTTGGTGATTCTGTATCGTGTTGATGTAAACTCTAAAAACCTTCTAGTGGAGATTTAAAAACAAAATGCTTCAAGTACTGGGTAGTCTGATGGAGAAAATTTACTGAATTATGGTGAAATCTGCTCCAGATATGTCCGGGTTTGTACCTATAGAAGGGTTGTGTGTTGGCAATTAAGACTCTGAGATCTGTCCTTGGTACGTTACACCAAGAATAGAGAGTGAGACTGCAAAACTGGAAATTTAGATATTGCATCCTGCCTTGTGTGTGTTTATTACTTGGCTTTACAAAGCAGGGAAAACCCAGACTCTCTCAAAGACAGAAAATGACAGTTGGATAGAGTGCTGTTATTTACTGGAGGTAAATAGTGTGTGTAATGCGTTTGCTCGTCGGAGAGAATTAAGTGTAGAGCGATGAGATTTGCTATACATTTTCGGTGTGTGATGCTCAGTGTGTAATGAAGAGGTTTTTTAAAGGTGGTTTTGAATGTGTTTGTGATGAGAATATTAGTAATTAAGAATGTAGGAAATGACTTGGTTTAAACTCGTGGCTCATCTAGCACACTGTGCTGTGTCCTGCAATGTCCATGTAGAGAAAGCGTGAGCATCTGGCAACTTCTCGCAGTAGACTCCTCTCACAGGCAGCCATCTGCAGCTGTTCTATTAAAGACTCAAGCGCACGTGCCTGCCTGTGCCCTTCAACAGCTTTTCATGTGCCTACTCTTCAGAGCTTAATTCCTTTTTGAACTTGGTGGTACACTCCTGCTTACCGGCTCTGGTGGCATTAAGTTCACCAGAGAGGGGATCAGCAAGACCACCACCATGGACTTTCGGAGGGCAAATTTTGGCCTGCTTAGAATACTGGTTGAAGGAGTTCCTTGGGAAGCAGTCCTGAAGGATAAAGAGGTCCAGGAAGGGTGGGCATTCTTCAAGAGTCTTAAAGTCTTAAAGGCACAGGAGCGA
>VWZZ01005777.1:11035-37354 GCA_013399095.1 Psophia crepitans | reverse complement strand
TTCTATTCTATTCTATTCCACCAAAAATGTGTTAGATTACCCTATTAACCATTATCAAGAAGAAGGTGTGCCTAGCCTGCAAATCTTGGTTATTAATCTATAAGTTTTCCTTTTAGCAAAACATATGAAAATGCAGTAAAAATTGGTGTTATGTGAATGTAGGCAGCAATGACAGGCTAGAATTCAGATCCAATATAGTTACTAAAACCAGTATCAGTTAAAACATGGTTATAATTCAGCACATACTTGTAATTTGACCGTGTTTTACCATGTCAGAATTTGAAAAGAGAAGAAAGAAATGCCTATTTCATTTTGATTGTGTAAACCTTATCAGGTATGAACTTGGGGAGGTTCATCTTCATGCTATTATGCATGCTCACTATCTCAGTGCCAGAGACACACCAAGCAAACAAACGAAGCTCTTAAAAAGAGTGTTAGGATGCACGGTAAAAACTACCTGCCCCAGCTGCTGTTTTAGTGTCAGAACAGCTGTACTGCTTGGGAGATAGGGACCGTAGCTCAAGAAAGAAGAGGCAACTTGCTGTAACACTTGTCTAACCCATGACCTAAACAACAGATTTCCCTTTCAGCAGCAGTGTTCAGGGCTGATAACTAAGTGAACTGCTATGCAAGGTGTCACGCTTGTCCCTGGGAAACTTGAGAGTTTCACTAAAGGTGAATTTGACCTGTGGGACTTTTCCAGCACCTGAGATTAGGGTGATCAGCATTTCTATTATTAGCTGATTGTGTCAGCGCTGGAAGCACTATGGGTAATGTAGCCACAAGGCTGAAACAGACAATAAGGAAGGAAACTTCACAATTAATGAAGAACTAATTTAATGAGGGCTGTGAAAAGATACAGTGATGCATGTTTAAAGGGCAGGGAGAACAAGAGACTGCAAAGGGTCATTGCAGTCCTCTGTTCTTCGTATTCATCTCCTTGATGCCTTAATTAATATATTCATTAACACAGATTATCTACCTAACTGCCTAGGTTCATATTTAATAATAATATTCAATGCAAACTGATTTTGCATTTCTTGTCTTATTTCAGGACACCGAGTCTACCTATATATAGGTAGTGCAGGTGGCATTTGGAGCCCTACACGGTCCTGGTAGTCCCGTTGAACAGCACTATCTGGACATGTGCACATTTCAAAGACAACAACCTTGTGTCAAGATGTTAAGCAATAATTCTGAATGAAAGATGTTTGCAACAGCCTGAGGTTAAAGAGGTTCAGTATTCATGAATATAAGGTAAATAAATCAAGGCTTAATACTGCTGATGACCAGAAAGCTTTTGTTTTCTAGGATATATGAGAAATCTGCATGTAAGTGCTGAGATCTATATGAGTGCCACAATCCTGACCCTGAGCAAGTGTGTCACACCTCTGAAGTAGCAGAACAGATGAGTAAGCAGAGAAAACAGAGGAGAGCAAGTAGGAAGCTCTGGAAAGAAGTTTTTCTTGGGAGAGGCAGGAGGAAGAGCAGTTAGCGACTGGGGATTGGGAAGCAAGAGGAGTTTAGGAAGCTTTGGTTTGTGTGATTAGGGCTTTAAGTGCTGGCCTGGGACTTTGGACATGTTTGTGAGTGCAGACTGGCACAGCTGAAGCTGCTTTGAGTATCTGCTGTGTGTCTGCTATTCAAAGGAAGGTTAGCAGAGTGCAAACAGGACTGGGATGGCACCATTTTTGATCCTGATGGATCCCTTGTCCAGACTCAGGCAAGGTTAACAGGTTAGTGGTTGAGTGACTAAGGGAATGCATTGAACAGCAGAGTTTGCTCTTAGGACCTATACTGCAGAGAGCACACGGAACAGCATGTCACCTTGCTGTTTATTTTGTGGCGTTTTAGTTGTTTTCTTTCACATTCTTGGGTATTTCTAACATACTGCTAACTAGTTTCACTAAAATAAGAGGAATAGCAATATTAATTAATTAAAGTATGATTCTAATCACTCCTTCAAAGGAAATGCTAAACTAATACAAGCTTAAAAAAAAAAAACCCTTCACTGTTCCTAACATAGATGAACTGGGATTATCTGCCCAGGATTTGTTCACACTGTCAGCAGTAACTTGTCATAGAATCATAGAATCACAGAACCATTAAGGTTGGAAGAGACCTCAAGGATCGTCTAGTCCAACCATCCCCCCACCACCTATTACCCACTAAACCACGTCCCTAAGTACCACATCTAACCTTTCTTTAAACACCCACAGGGATGGTGACTCCACCACCTCCCTGGGCAACCTGTTCCAATGCCCAACCACCCTTTCCCAGAAGAAATTTCTCCTCATCTCCAACCTAAACCTCCCCTGGCACAACTTGCAGCTGTTCCTTCTTGTCTTATCGCTGGTTATCTGTGAGAACAGGCCGACCCCCAGCTCACCACGACTTCCCTTCAGGTAGATGCAGAAAGCAACAAGGTCTCCCCTGAGTGTCCTCTTCTCCAGACTAAACAAGCCCAGTTCCCTCAGCTGCTCCTCATAAGACTTGTGCTCCAGCCCCTTCACCAGTTTCGTTGCCCTTCTCTGGACACGCTCCAAGGCCTCAATGTCTTTCTTGTGATGAGAGGCCCAAAACTGGACACAGTACTCGAGGTATCCTGACAAGTCTGTTCTCTTGAAGTGAGGAGAGTGGAAGTGGAGCAACATAAAAAACAAAGGTTCCCGTATGAAGCCTACAGAGTGGTCAGAGCGTTCCTTCCTGCACTGTGTCATCTCTTATGCTGACATGGTCCCACAGGAGTGCAGCTTTGCAGATCCCATGAGATTCCCACACGTGTTTGGGGTGCACAGAATGAACTTTCATGGTGCATGTTGTCAACATTGATGCAGGGGAGACCAAGGGATGTGTTCTGAAGGCTTGATTTGGGATGCCAGGCAAGACACTGAAGCCTATGATCTTATTGAAAGCACTCTCTAAAATAGTGCCATCTCCAGGCATGAGACCAAAGATGCAGGCAAACACATCCACCATTTCTGTGAGCAAGTGAATGAGATGATAGTATGGCAGTGAGGGACATTTTAGGAACTAGGGAAACCTGTACAAGAAGGTTGTATGTAGATGTACCTTAATCCTATCAGAGCCAGGCTGCTGGCACTAAAATTCCGTACATCAGAGGGGAGTGCTTACAGCGGGAGCAGAGGAAAAGCTGACAGCGTAAGAGCACCTTTTTCAGGTGTATGTGACCTACATGGTGATTGTGAATAATGCTCAGTGTATCTCTGGGAAGAACAGTAGAATAATTTCAGCACAAACACAATAATTAAGGAAGGTGAGTTGCAACGCTTACAGTGCCATTTCCCTGGTGCATGCCAGCTCCAGGTGGCAGGCTGAGAGCAGAACTTGCAAATGTTTCTACGCCAGTGCTAAAAGCCTAAAAACAAAAAAAATGGAAGAAGCAAAATGCTCAGGTGAAATGACCAGCCTGATATAACAGGTATCTCAGACACATGGTGGAAGAAGAGAACCAGAGGGATACAGTGTTATCAAGTCACCGTGAGGGTTATCTGTCACCATGAGGGTGACAGAGCACTAGAACAGGCTGCCCAGAGAGGTTGTGGAGTCTCCTTCTCTGGAGACATTCAAAACCCGACTGGACATGTTCCTGAGTGATGTGCTCTAGGTGGCCCTGCCTTGGAAGGGGGGGTTGGACTAGATGATCTTTCGAGGACCCTTCCAACCCCTGTGATTCTGTGGGTGGGTGATTCGGTGATTCTGTGAAGTAATCAACCTTACAGGGTGAATATGGTAGGAGGTAAAGGCAGGGGAGCAGCCTGTGTGGGACGGATAATATTAAGTGTAAAAGTATAACAATATTATGACAACAAATGTCCTATGGACTCCTCTCAGGTGCAGATACCCGATAGCAGCATGTCCTGCTTGGATTGCAGAATCAACACCTCAAACAGGATGATGCAGTGATCATCAGAAACTGTAAGTTTAGGGGAGGCAGTAACAACAGGAGATTTCAGCTACACACCTATGAACTGCAGTCATACCTCATTGTGATGCAGAGATAACTCTTCTGGATGCAACAAAAGACTACTGGTAGAACAGCTGGTCTTAAAAAATGCAAGAAAAGATTAATTTCTTCTCAACTTGATCTTGAGTTGCCCACAGGACCTTGCTGAAGGGTTACCCATGGAGAAGTCACACTATAGCAGGTTTAACATGGTAGCCAAATAGAGCAGAAAAACAATATACTGCACATGGATATTCAGCTTGAAGAGATCACACTATATAAATATGAGTCAAGCCAGACAAGGGATGGAGGCATGAGAGTGGCAGAAATCAGGCCAAAAAAGCAGAAAGACTATGCAAGCCTGAAGGATACCCAAAAGTAATGCATTAGAAAGGGAGGTAAAATATTTGTCATAATTCAAAAAGAAAAAGCAGTCCAAGAAAATAACTTGCATAGCTCAATAGTACAGGTAAGGACACTAGCAAATGGGCTGGTATTTAAGAAATACGAAGTCATTTCAAATCAGAACACAAAAGCCCATACAACATGGCAGGTCAAATGTAAAGAGGAAACACTGATAATTAAAAAACAACTTGATTAGTGCTTTGCTCTCCTTAAACTACTGTCCTCCTTCAAGTACATTAAATGATGGAGCAGGTCATCTTGAGGACAATCACGTGCCATGTCCGTGAAAACCGGGGGATCAGGCCCAGCCAGCAGGGGTTTGTGAAAGGCAAGTCCTGCCTGACCAACCTCATCTCTTTCTACGACCAGGTGACCCGCCTGGTGGATGAGGGAAAGGCTGTTGATGTAGTCTACCTAGACTTCAGCAAAGCCTTTGACACGGTCTCCCACAGCATTCTCCTGGAGAAGCTGGCGGCCCATGGTCTGGACAGGTACACTCTTCGCTGGGTTCATAATTGGCTGGATGGCCGGGCCCAGAGAGTGGTGGTGAATGGAGTCAAATCCAACTGGTGACCGGTCGTGAGTGGTGTGCCCCAGGGGTCGGTGCTGGGGCCCATCCTGTTCAACATCTTTGTTGATGATTTGGTTGGGGGAATTGAGTGCACCCTCAGTAAGTTTGCAGACGACACCAAGTTGGGGGGAAGTGTCGATCTGCCGGAGGGTAGGATGGCTCTGCAGAGGGACCTGGACAGGTTGGATCGCTGGGCAGAGGCCAACGGGATGAGGTTTAATGTGGCAAAGTGCCGGGTCCTGCACTTTGGCCACAACAACCCCAGGCAGCGCTACAGGCTGGGAGCGGGGTGGCTGGAAAGCTGTGTAGAGGAAAAGGACCTGGGAGTGCTGATTGATGCTCGCCTGGACATGAGCCGGCAGTGTGCCCAGGTGGCCAAGAAGGCCAACGGCATCCTGGCCTGTATCAGGAATAGTGTAGCCAGCAGGAACAGGGAGGTGATTGTCCCCCTGTACTCAGCCCTGGTGAGGCCGCACCTCGAGTACTGTGTCCAGTTTTGGGCCCCTCACCACAAGAAAGATATCGAAGCCCTGGAGCGTGTCCAGAGAAGGGCAACGAAACTGGTGAAGGGGCTGGAGCACAGGTCTTATGAGGAGCGGCTGAAGGAACTGGGCTTGTTTAGTCTGGAGAAGAGGAGGCTCAGGGCAGACCTTGTTGCCCTCTACAACTACCTGAAAGGAAGTTGTGGCGAGCTGGGGGTTGGCCTCTTCTCGCAGATAACTAGTGACAGGACAAGGGGGAACGGCTGCAAGTTGCGCCAGGGAAGGTTCAGGTTGGAGATGAGGAGAAATTTCTTCTCTGAAAGGGTGGTCGGGCATTGGAACGGGTTGCCCAGGAAGGTGGTGGAGTCACCATCCCTGAGGGTGTTTAAGGAAAGGTTAGATATGGTACTTAGGGATGTGGTTTAGTGGGTAATAGGTGGTGGGGGGATGGTTGGACTAGATGATCCTGGAGGTCACTTCCAACCTTAATGATTCTATTCTATTCTATTCTATTCTAAAAGTCAGAATCAGACCTGGGATTACAGGTCTGCTGATGGTTGATGGCATCAACCTACAGCTGGTTGATGGCAAAGGTGTGAAAGTCTGTGGGGAAACTAAGGGAACAACAGGGAAGCTCTGTAGTTTCCTTGTACTGCTTTTTACTGTTGAAGACGACGAGGAGCTTCCAAGACCCAACACCTTAGCAGCAGACTGGTCAGAGGAGTGAGATGAATTTTCAGTAAATACACAGAAGTTTCAGACCAAGCAAACAGATTAGATTTCAGTTAATCATTGAGACCAGATGGTGTTTAACCCATGAGTCTTGAAGGAGCTCGAACGCGAAATTGCAGAAGTGCTGGCCGAAGCGTGTAACGCGCCATTGCAAACAGCCACGTGCAGAGGACTGGCAGGGCACCAGCTGCCGCTGTGCCTGCCGGCTGGAGAGCGGCTCCGGAGGGAACGGGAACCAGCAGCCAGTGACTCACCGCCATGCCGCGCAACGGGGTAGGACCGATAATAAGGAATAATATCAATAATATCACTGAGCGCATGAACAAGCACAGTTTTGGGGAAAAGAGCGCAGTCCTTGCATAAGAAAATCCTGCAACAGAAACCTGCAGACGTGGTAGCATCTCCTGACACTGCCGGTGGAGGCAGACACGCAAGGGCCCTTCTCACAGCCACTTTGGTGATGCCTGAAGAATCTACAGTTTCAGCTACTCTGTCTGCAGTGCCCTACATTTTACATGCTCCTATTTCCATTATAACCTTCCTTTCCCTTTGTTTTTAATCACAAATAGTTGCAAGGTTTATCCACACAAAGCATCTCTTCTAAGGCTTATCCCATGCTCATGCTAGTTCTGACTGCATTTTCACTAACATGTCCTCGCTCGGTGTGTCCTGTAATTTGTTTTGGCTTATAAAAGGCTTCTGCAGAGCAGCCTATCCATAAATATAACTTCTGTGACCTATAGCATTTAGAAGTATAGGTTGTCACTCCTCCCTTTGTCAGACTCATCTTAGTTCCGTGCAAGGTCTGTTGAGACCTCACTCCCTCCAGAAGAGCTTGAAAGAATTAGAGAAAACTTGCCTCTGTAGGTATACAGAAAATTCTCCCTTGCCCAAACCACTTACATGTAAGATCCAGCGTCACAAGTGCCAGTCGTGTTTTTCCTTGAAATTCACAGGAACTCATTAAACTGAAAAAATCCATTATGCTGCCATGTCTCTTGCCTCCAAAAGGGAAATGCACATTGAAGGGCAATGTCCCATCACATAACTTCTTAGTGGTTGTTATGATTGCTATGCACAGCTATGAATGTGCAAAAATACAATTAATATCACTATAATATATTGAGGAAGTAGCAATAATATATTATGTAAAGTAATAGCATAGCACATATATAATGCTGACAAATTTATTTAAGCGAATTAAGAATACTGCAGAGGAGCTATTTTCCAGCTATCTTGGATTGAAGTGTTCACTGTTGGAAGTCTAATTTAAATTTTTATGATTAGATTATGGTAACTATTGCGAACTCAGTACTGAAAGTATATAGCCCTAAAAGTCCATACAAGCACCAATTAATCTATCCTGAGATTCTCTGAGCAAGAAAATGTGTTTACCATGGAATACTTTATTAGTGCTTCATTTTATAAAGGTATTTCCCCACAGGGCAGAATTTTCCTCACATGGACTCTGAAGAACGCTGATGATGCTGTAGTATCTTACTAATTGGATTCACAAGTTACAAAGAAACAAATCTTGGTTATTATCTGTCACTTGGTTATGGAGACCCAAAAGTCTCAGCCTGAAGAAGCCGTGGTCATAGATTTCCCACCCCTGATGCCATCCAAATGACTAATCACCAGTCACTTCCTATAGAGAAGGGGAAAAGCGCTGTTCCACTTTTATTTGCTAGCAATGCACCATATATTTAAGTAAATATTGATTTTCTAATCTCTAAGATAAAGTAGCACAGAACGGCAATTTTGAAACGGTGGTAGTGCATATAGCACCACACGCTCCATTAACCTGTTCCTCCTTCCCTGTGCCAAGGCTTGCTGTCAGTCTGGGTAGCCCATTTCCCAAATATTTGACTTTTTGTTTTTATCTGCTTGAACTCAAAACCCCAAATACTTCTTCACATCATGTCTGCATATCTTCTGTCATTCTTTGACATTGAGACAGCCCTTTCTCCCCTCTTCATATCACTTTTTATGAAATTAAATAGTAAATATGTTGGGCAGGAATAACATCTTGTTCTCATCTATATCCTACCTAGCTGTGTCAGTGTAAACACATTCATGGTTTTTATTATGTGGCTGAGTTTATTTACAGATACACATACAACCTATTAGGCAAGTTGTGGTGACAGCAAATAAAGCCTGGTTCAAATATTGATAAATTCTTTTGAAAGTCAGCAAAAGTGTTATAGCTTGAACACCCACCCAGAAATCATAGAATATCAAACATTCCCCCAAACAGGGATTTTACAGCAACAACTTCACATGTCTGGGTCTAAGTGTGAAACAAAAACGGTTTCATGAAGAGGAAAAGGAACACTAAATTTGGAAAGTCAATAATCAGACAACAGGAACTCTCTTCAGTCCAGCCATCTCCTCTCTCTTGAGCTCTATAAAGTACTTTTTGACTGTATTCTCTCATTCTTGTTAAAAGGCACAATTTCACGGCCCCATTCCTCACGACTGCATTAATTTTTACCAAAACAAGTGTGACATTCTCACTGCATGGTCATCACTTAGGCAGAAGAGGGTTATTCACTTGGCCTTGACCTTCAGCTTCTCAACAGATGATAGCACAGAAGCCCTTTCCACAACAGCCTTCAAATCACAGGTCTGTCTGACTATATCTGTATGTTTACACACACACACTTTTTTTTACAATCATAAATGGAAGAGATGTTAGAGATTTCACTGCTCTACACTTTAGCAACATTTTCTTCTATCTTGCACTTACTTCCAAATCATTTCACATTTTACCATATGAACCATTAAGGTACTGCCCTGAGCAGGGTCTGGTGATGTGAAGGCAGGTGATTGTCCCACTCTACACTGCGCTGGTGCGGCCTCACCTTGAGTACTGGGTGCAGTTTTGGGTGCCACATGACAAAAAGGACATAAAACTATGGGAGAGTGTCCAAGGGAAGGCAACCAAGATGGTGAAGGGTCTAGAGGGGAAGAAGTATGAGGAGAGGCTGAAGTACCTTGGCTTGTTCAGTCTGGAGAAGAGGAGACTGAGGGCAGACCTCATGGCAGCCTACAGCTTCCTCACAAGGGGGAGCAAAAGGGCAGGCGCTCATCTCCTCCCTCTGGTGACCAGTGATAGAACTGAGGGAATGGCATGGAGCTGCCACAGGGGAGGTTTAGGCTGGGTATCAGGGGAAGGTTCCTCACCGAGAGGGTGGTCAGGGACTGGAACAGGCTCCCCAGGGAAGTGGTCACCACACCGAGCTTGACTGAGTTCAAGAAGCATCTGAACAACGTTCTCAGTCATCTGGTCTGATTGGGCTGGTCCTGTGTGGAGCCAGGAGTTGGACTTGATGATCTTCATGGATCCCTTCCAACTCTGGGTATTCTTTGATTCTGTGATTCTACCATTCTATGATTCTATAATTCTATCATTCTATGAAGAAGGTTTGTCACTGAATTAGTTTCATAATGAACCAAGACACCACCAAAGTCCACCATATGAGGGCTGCATGTAGTGACCGGGGTAGTGTTATTCAATGCATAAAGAGCCCCATGCCCCTGTGCTCAGCAATGAAAAAGTTGTCTGAGCCAGGATCCTCTTCAAGAACTGTAGGCTAAGACATCTCCCCTCTGCTTTTCTGCAGAGAAGCAGACAGGGAGATGTCTGAACCTGCATGTGTAGGGCTCATTTTAACACCACCCAGCCCAGGCATAGGTCTTGCTGGAAGCAAAAAGATGAAAGCAAAGCCAATATTGACAGATCAAAGTTTGTTCTGTTTGGTGGACAAATCTAAGTTAAACTACCATTAGTAGAAAGACATTAGAACCTAGTGATAACGTTAGTCATTGAAAAAAAAATCATCTATCTGTCTTGATGGACAGTGATCTTAACTCAGCAGTGACAGCATTGGTACTACATGTGGATAAAATCTTTACAGTTGTATTAACCTTGCAAAGATTAGGGACCACTTACCACATTTTTTAGGGAAGTCCAGGAATATGCAGACTCACACTCCATTTGAAATTCACTCTGTTTGCTTTCAGCTGACCAAAGATGCTAAAAAAAACCCAAATGTTAAAAATAGTAAGATTAAGTTTTTTTGGTTTTTTTTTACTTATTTTTCCCCCCTCTGGCAGACTCTGTGAAATGGTATATCAGACTAAGTTCCACAAAGAGAAAGCAATGTGCTCTAGCAAAGAACGCTTCAGCAACCATGAATTTCACTAATACACATGTAGACAATAGTCTCAGTATATTTCAGCATCTATTATTTGTCCATCTAATACAATATTTTTCCCCTTCTTCCTTTCCAGGTGCACCTCATCATGATCAGAGACTTTATGTTTACTTAAACTCTGTAGAGCACGAAGAGGTTCACAGATGTGAACTGGCCTACTTGACCTGTGCATGGGACATTTAAAGTAGAAACCTAGAGCTACCTATACCTGACAGCAAAAAATGAAATATCTCTGAAGGCTATCAATGAAAAACTGAATCACACAGTTCAAGAAGTGACCAGTGCACTCCAGGCTTTGGGAGTCAGGCCACTTATTTAAGGGCATCCCTTTCAACTTAGCCACCAGTTTATATTACAAAAGGTTGGGAACAGGTTGCACATAGCAATTAGCTTTGTTTATGGGCCTATCAGTCAGTAGGATAGAAAACATCTATCACTGGATAGCATGGAAAGGAAGATACATGAGATGACTGTTACCTCTTTTGGGACAGAAGAAGCAATGGGGACATAACGAGATGCAATTCCAACCACCTGGTAAGTGAAGAAAAGGTGGGTATCCAAAGCCTGAAGTCAATCTGAAAGAGTATGCCATTTCCTCTTCCTAAAATCTGTCGTAATGCAATAATAAGAGCAATTGAATAAACCCATCCATGAAATGCTTCTGCTTTGATGATTAGCTGTTGTCAACAAAGTCTATTTAGTGAACATGTTGCTATTAGATGTACTTCAGAATTTAAAATCTGATAAGGCAGAGAATGTAGTTCAAGTTCCTACATTCACAGATAACTGATAACCTATTCAGAGTTCTGAACAAGAGCAAACTCACTTCACCAGGGAAATTCGTAAGAGCAGTTGAGAATCAAAGTTCTTATTATCATTCAGCCAACACTAACAAGGACATGCAAGTATGATATTACTATGGCTTAATGTAGCTATGTATCAGCGGGGTGGCAGCTGCACTAAAACACACAGGAGGTATATTTTCTAATGATGCCATTGATTTTTTTTGTAGTAATACCAGTGGCAGTATTTGTAAAAGGACAGAAGGTCTCACTTTTGACGAGGGTCAGGCTATGCCAGACATAAAACAACATAGGGGAGACAAAACCTTGCCTGAAAGAGTTTTTACTTTAATTAGAGGAGAGGAAGACAGACAAATGCAACATGAATGCAAGCTGCTTAACTGAATCAGTGCAAGTTCACTTTGCAGCAAGGCAGAAGCAGGAGGTGACAAGGACCAGTCCAAACTTGCTGCCATGATGGGTGCTCTGCACCTGCTGAACACTACTGGCCACCTGCCATTGCCCATACATAAGTCCAGCTCCGTTCCTCTGTGACAGGTACAGGCACAAACACACTGCTTGCCTTTAGCAAGAGTTATGGAAGTGCTCTGGACTCTATAGGGTCTCAGATAAAACTTTATCTAAGCCAAACAGAGCACCCTCAGTTTCTGCCATCAGCCATGTCAGCCAGATGGAATAAATACTATTTCACTGGTTTGCACAGAAAAGGAAAGGATTGTAACTTTTATAACTCTAAGGATTTTTAGATTAAAATCAAATGATACAAGAAGCAGAAAATATTAAAAATCCATGTGGAGACCATCTAGTTGGAGAGTAGGTAGATGTCTGCACTCCATGGAGTTTAAGTGATAAAGTTTACATCCTACAGGTACCATCGATCTCACTGTCACTATGTTATTAAAGGGTGGTAATGCAACAATCATAGCAGCTAGGAGGCAAAGTGGCATCTCATGTATAAGGAGTTTCTGAATATACTTGACCATATAGTTGGCTCATGATCTATTACATTCTCTGTTCCTCAGTCTTGATCTTATCTAACTTTTTGGGGAAAATGTGGACATGCTTCGTCAGGTGTGAGTGAGTAAAGGCTGATCTGGTAACCTTCACCATGCATCTAGGACAGATATAGCTAAACAAATGTGGAAAGAAAGAAAGTCACAATGTCTACTGCAGGAATCTAATTTAGGTATTCGTACAGGCATGTGAAATGAAATGTCATTTCTCCTTTAGCTTGACACCATGGGGCCCAGGGATTCATCTTTGTCCTCTGCAAGAGGTCTCATGCCTCTACTATCTGTCATGCCTGGCTGCAGAATGTTGACAACTGAGCAATCATTGAATCATAGAATGGTTTGGGTTGGAAAGGACCTGAAAGATCATCTAGTTCCAATGCACCCACCATGGGCAGGGACACTCTCCACTAGACCAGGTTGCCCAAAGACCCATCCAACCTGGCCTTGAACACTGCCAGGGATGGGGCCTCCACAGCTTCTCTGGGCAACCTTTTCCAGTGCCTCACCACCCTCACAGTAAAGAATGTCTTCCTAATATCTAATCTAAATCTCCCCTCCTTCAGCTTAAAGCCATTATCCCTTGTTCTATCACTCCCTGCCCTTATAAATGGTCCCTCCCCTGCTTTTCTGTAGGCTCCCTTAGGTGCTGGAAGGCTGCTATAAGGTCTTCCCGGAGCCTTCTCTTTTCCAGGCTGAACAAGCCCTACACTCTTAGACTGTCTTCATAGTAGAGGTGCTCCAATTGCAAACTATACTGCTCAGCTAGTGTCCCCTGAGAAACATCTTCTGCATTATATTGGAACATACCCACTAAGCCTGTGCTTGGCATCATCCCAGATTACCAAGATCACAGGAGTTAAACCATCACTAGTCCTTCCCATGATGAGTTTCTAATACCTGTTAGAGGTCACTCAACACAAAATGCTGTACGTTGGCTCCAGTGAGTCCCGCTCCCTTCTGTTCCTTCTCCCTGTTCTAGGGACCATGTCACCTCTGTAGTGTGCTCCTCATCACCGCTAGCTCTTTCTGCCCACATCAGCACAACTCATATTTAGCACTGGATCTTCTTCATCTCACTGAAGTTCTCCAAAGTCATCAAGGTAGCAAGGAAAGGTATTAGAAGGGTAGGATAGCACCGGTGTGTTACTCTAGTTTATAACAAAAGGACAGTCCGTATTTATCTGTAGCCTAAGATAAGGGCTTCTCGTTATTAGAACATAGTTACTTCTAAATACCAAAGTGTAGAAGACATGAAGCTACTTGTGCAAGCTGGCTGATCACAGGGAAATGCAGGTTTCTGCACATTCAGTCAGTACGTACTAGTTCGCATACAGCTCACACACGTATCACTTGGCAAAAGGCAGTTATCGTTATATAGAACAAAGTACCTGCTATATTTTACTCTTATTCTTTAAGTACTCCAGTTACCACCACCATGTTAGCAAGCCAAAGTCCTCTAGTAATCACATTGTTGAAATTAATGTATGTTCTTACATCAAACTCTCTTATACGGATCAGTCTGAAAGGTGCTAGCCTCTTGTCTGGGTTTTCTGATTAGGGATTTTTACTGCTGTAGACTGAGTGATAAATTACGTTTAAAGTGTCATTAAGTACTTTTTCTAACAATGATAGATGACAATATTTAATAGCTACAGGGAAAAAAAAGAAAAATCTGCCTTGATCTCAAGAAATTCAAATATAGGAGCTTGCATTTTCATCGCAGCACATTTCTGGGAGGATTCAGAGTTAAGCTGTGAACATACGCACTGCAGTGCTTCTACAGCCAGCTCTGCCTCAAAGTTACATGGCATCCTAAATAAATCAACATTATTTTTCCATCCACTTTCCAGTTACCACATATATAATTATACTACTGTCAGTGACACAAGCCTTTCACAAATGTTTCTTGATATCCCTAGTGTTTCATGAATTGAAGTTGCTTCCAAAATGTCTTGATTTTATTATTTTGTTCTTAAATTTGTACATTCATTCATATCTTATCTGTTCATCTGTACTATGTCACGTATGCATTTCTCTTTCTGAGGCCGAACTGTAGTCATCATCCATACTAAAGTAATTGATTTCTCCCTGGCAGAAATCATGGAACAAGTTGAAGTATGCAATGTGAAGACAGAGATTACTAATTAAAATAATTAATGCTTATTATATTTTCATTATTTTTACAATACAGAATACATATATAGCATATAATCAACAATATAAAAGGAAGCATCAGGGAAGTGTGGGGAGAATGTAAAAAGGTCAGACTCCAAAACGCACCCAAGAGATTGCTCAGCAGGGACAGTGGCCCATCCAATTTTCCAATCTCCTACATTTTATGTTAACTTATCCTCAAACTTTGCTCATGTCCCAAAATGTGAATACAATGATACAGAAAGTAAAAAAAATAAAAAAAATAAAAAAAAAATTGTAAAAGTACCATTCCATGTTCCTCTGAACTGGAGTTACTAGAGAACTATTTCATTTTCAGTAGACCAGGCTTTTCCATATTAGAGAAACAATCTATACAGTTTTACTTGGAATTGAGAGACTGAACTTTATTCCACTGAGACAGAGAGTTAAGTGTCAATAATTGAAGAGGTGTTCTTAGCACCATTCATTCTTTCTAGGGGCTGTCAGCTGAACTGAAAGTCTATATTTATATATCTACAGTACATGTGTCCCTGAAGAATGCAGAATAATTACAAGCAAAACACAAACCATAGAAAGAAGGTTGAACATCTATATTTAAATAGAATTCTGATATTCACCAAGCAAAAAAGAGTTCTTGCAAGGTCATATGGAAACCCTGGGGAAAAAGGAAAATTACTTGCCAGGTCTAAGTTAGGCAGCAGTTAGGAGGGAACATGTGTTTTGTTGTCCTGCTAAAAAGCGATGCCAATAGGTGACTTCTATCAAATTAAGTTAAAAAAAAAAAAAAGGAAACTAAAACACTTTGTTCAGTAGTTAGTTTACAGTAAGCATTAGCTTGACCCTTTAGCAAGAACAGAACCCTAATACATAATATATCCCTTCCTGCTGTGGAAGGTCAATGAGATTTTTTCCATTAACTTCAAACAGGAGGAGAGCTCAATCTCCTCCACTACTCTGCTTAAACCGATTTTCCCTTGGCTCCTCTCGCTGGACCTTGTTTGAGCCAAGCTCCTGCCTGTCCCACTTTTGCTGCCCCTCTGGCCACAAGCAGTATCATCTTTTGCAACTCTCTTTTTCTGCTTCCTGCCTGATTCCTACAAGCGATGCCCATCACCATGTTTTATCAGCCCCTTCTGCACTCTGAGCTGCCAGCATGATGCTTTGCAGAGAAAAGCAACAAATTCCCGTGCCATTGTGGAATGACTCAGCTAGCACATTTCCTTTCACTACCTGCAACAGCTGGATGCTAAAAGGGACCCAAACAAACATGCTGAAAATGCAGACCTGCAAGTCACATTAGATGTGGGATGTAATGGAGCGTGGTGGCTTAGGGACTCATAAATAACCCCTATACCACCTTCACCACCACATTTTGGTTCCACAACCCAGAAACCTATTAAAGATAAGTAATTATCACCACACCTCCCCAGGAAGCATTCTCCACAAAATGGCCCTCAGACAGATTAATGCTTCCTTTTTCTGCAATAAAGTCTTGATTTTCAATTTTTGGTACAATTAAGGAGCACTGTAAAACATTTTTATTATCTTTTTGTTCAGACTGAGAGACAATTATTGCACTGTTTGTATATGCAGCAACCTATTCAAGTATTAGTCATTTTCCTTGTTATTAGCTTCTGCTTTAAATTGCATGATAAAGAATTATGGCCACATTTGTGATCCCACAGTGTTTGTTTTCATTTTTTATGGCATGGCAACACAAATGAAAAGAGACAGCTAATGGCCTGGGGAGGAGGACGTGTGGTCTCAACGGGAAGGCTGCAATGACCGGTTTGGACACTCATTAAAGAGGTAGGGTGAGAGAACATTGATTTTTCCAAAGAAAAATACTTTTTTTTATCCTTCCAAAGATACCTTCCTGTAATTATCTGGTGCCGTGTTCATTCTATACGTGTTAATTGGAACAAGTTTTCATTTGCACAGGTGGCAGTTCAGGATATCCTCTCGCACTGTAATAGCACCAAGTTACCCAAAGAAGAGCGTGTGCAGCACAGCTCTGCCCTTCACAGGACTGGATCTGTGTGTACCAACAGCCAGAGGTGGCCAGGCAGCAGGCGAGACTACCCCCAGGGTCCCAATTTGCTAAGGAGAGAACACAACCAGGGCTATGTCTATTCCAGTAAATTAAACGGGCCAGGAACCATTCTCCAGCCTGAGGCCAACTGGCACAGCACAACTTTCATCCTTTTGGCCAAACTCTCTTATCTTCAACAGCAGAGCGGCTGCATTCAGGCTGATCGCTGGGTGCTGCCCCTGGATTGTGCTGTCTCCCCAGCCTTGCCTGAGCATTTTCTTGGAAAGCACCAGTTGCAGCAAGCCAAAGCGCTGTCAGGACTGGGATAACGACTTCGCAGTGAAGCTGAGCACACATCCCTGCACGTGCCCGTGGCCTGACAGTGCTTAGTTTACACGTCTAGGCATAACCATGGAAACTGCTCTGAATATTTGTGCAGGAAAGGCTCATGGATGAAGCATAAATCCAGCACCGTAGATTTGCAATGTGAAGTGCACTTACAGAGCTTTGTAAGAATTTGATGGATGGTAGCTGTAAAGTGCTGCTTAACTGTGAAAATGAGTTATTTCTGCGCTATCCGATCAACAACACAGTTTTTAGAAATTATGTGTCCTTTTATGTACTAGGTAAAGGGACATAATTGCTTAATGGTGATGTTAAGAAATTCAGGTATCTCTCAAGTAATAGTAAAGACAGTAGCCTTGCTTTTACTCCCTCCCTTTAGTGATAAGGGCTGATCAGCCCCACAAGTAGGAGTCAACATGTTGTGATTGTTTTATTTCCACTCAACCAGCATAAGCTTTTCCAAAACACTGTGTCCATGGGCTCCTCACAGGCATATCAGCTATGCCCTCCCTTCCATCCACTGGCCCTGCCAGCATGACCAGAGGGTTCATAGTGACAGACTAACCCGAGTTTGTGTATGCCGGGAGTCACAGGACTTGCCTGCTTCAAGTCCTGCAGTCAGAGCTCGACTAGAGCAAAGCCTTGCATACCCAGCAGCCTTCACTGCAGGTTTCCAGTGGTGGGGAGTAGCTACGCACTCAGGTGCCAGCCTTGATAGACTGCAGCTGATAACTAACCACAAATTGCTTAGATACTCTCTGCAGCTACTCGTTAGTTTGACATGTTGTACCCAAGCATGCAATCTTTCTTAGCAATGCTTGGAAAAATGCAAATCTAACCAGATCAATTAGACTACAGGTTTATTTCCTGATTTCTGTTCTTCCTCTCTAACCATTATTATCTTTGTCAGCGTCCTCAGTACTTCATGCAAGATTTATGCAATTAGATGTACCGTTTTGAGGATACATATCAATCAGTATGCTTATTCACAAATAATTAAATGAGCCCAAATAATCTTGTGTCAAGAACCTACTATTACCAAGTTTGCTCATGCTTACATGTGTAAGCTAACAGATGAACCATTAGTCATGCTTCAGAGTGAGGTATGTTTTTCCGAGGGTTTCTTTAGTCCCTCCTTTTGGATCTTTGAACCCTCTTGCCATTATACATTTTTTTGTTTGAACAGTAACACCAGAACTACATTAATTCCAGAAACAAGATTGGCAGCCAACAGCGCAGTGCCAGAGAATAATTTGGGAGTATGGGGCTCTAGACTAATCTAAAAGTAGGGTCTACACTGAATTCATATAGGGCGCTCAGGGATTTATCCTGCTGGGTCTTGAAAACCTCCAAGAGCATTCGACAATCTCTGGACTGTTATCATGGTGAAAAAAACATTTCCTTCTGTCAGTATCTCCCCATTCCAAATTTTTCCCATTCTCTGCTATCTTCCCACCTGCACCACTGCAATAATAGGATAGAGTAGGGACAGGACAGGATGAGACAGAATAGTTCATTTGGCAGGGACCTACAATGACCATCTAGTCCAAAAGTTAAAGTATGTTGTCAAGGGCATTGTCCAAACGCCTCTGGCAGGCTTGGGACCTCAACCGCCTCTCTGGGAAGTCTGTTCCAGTATTTGACCACCCTCTTGGTAAAGAAATGCTTTCTAATATCCAGTCTAAACCTCCTCTGGTGCAATTTATCCATTCCAACATGTCCTGTCACTGGATACTAAGGAGAAGAGATAAGCAGCCAAAAAGCCAAGTGCCATCTCCTCAATGACCTCCCAATAGGCACTGGGGGTTGCTATTAGGTCTCTCTGAAGCTGTCTCTGCTCCAACATAAATAAGTCCAGCTCCCCAGCCTCTTCTCACAGGTCAAGTACTCCATCCACCACCATATTGGTGTCCCTCCTTAACTCACTCCGGTTTACTGATACCTTTCTGCATCAGAGGGGGCAAAACTGGACACAATATTCCAAATGCGATCTAAGAAATGCCAAGTAAAGGGAAATATACCCCTCCCTGGGTGTCCTGGCTCTGCCCCCGTTCTCACAACTCAGGGTGTTGTTGAGCTCTATGCGACCACTGTCCCTGTGGTCCCATCCTCGGATTTGTCCCCAGCAGGAACCTCATGACCTTTCTCACAGAGCTGCTCCCCAAGCAGGCAGTACCTACCCTGTGCCCCTGACCTTCCCAGGGGCAGGAGTTAGCATTTCTTCTTGTAGAATTTCAGGAGGTTCTTGTCAGACCATATTTCTAGCCTAAGTCCCTCCAGATAGAGATCCTACTTGAAAATATTTCCGGTGACGGAGGACACAGAGAAGGAGGAATTACTGAATGCCTGCTCTGCTTCAGTCTTTACTGCTAAGGCCGGCCCTCAGGAATCCCAGAGCTTGGAGGCAGGAGAGAAAGTCAGGAGAAGAGGAAGACCTTCCTTGGTCGAGGAGGAGCAGGTTAGAGAATATTTAGGCAAACTTGACATCCACAGATCCATGGGCCGTGATGGGATGCACACACGAGTGCTCAGGGAACTTGCTATGCCACTCTCCACCATCTCTGAAAACTTGTGGAAAACAGGAGAGGTGCCTGAGGACTGGAGGAAATCCAGCGTCACACCTGTCTTCAAAAAGGGTTGGAAAGATGGCACAGGAAAGTACAGACCAGTCATCCTCACATCCATCCTTGGCAGGGTGATGGAACAGCTCATTCTGAGGGTCATCCCTAAGCATGTGGAGGATAAGAAGGTTATTAGGAGTAGTCAACATGAATTCACCATGTGAATGGTGAATGTGTCATGCCTGACCAATCTGATAGCCTTCTATGATGGCATGACCAGCTGGGTGGCTTAAGGGAAAGCAGCAAATATTGTCTACCTTGACTTCAGCAAGGCTTTTGACACTGTCTCTCATAACACCCTCGTCAGCAAGCTCAGGAAGTGTGGGTTGCATGAGTGGACAGTGAGATGGGTAGAGAACTGCCTGAATCGCAGAGCCCAGGGTGTTGTGATACGCAGCGTAGAGTTTAATTTTCAAAATGTAGCTAGCAGTGTGCCCCAGGGGTCAGTACTGGATTTGGTCTTATTGAATATGTTCATCAATAACCTGGGTGAGGGAACAGAGTGTACCCTCAGCAGGTTTGTTGACAATACTAAACCGGGAGGAGTGGCCAAAACACCAGAAGGCTGCACTGCCGTTCAGAGAGGTCTGAACAGGCTGGAGAGATGGGCAGAGAGGAACCAAATGAAATTCAAAAAGGGCAAATGTAGGGTCTCGCACATGCAGAGGAATAACCCCAAGCACCAGCACAGGTCAGGGGTTGACCTGCTAGGAAGCAGCACTGCGGAGAAGGACCTAGTAGTCCTGATCGACAACAAGCTCTCCATGAGCCAGCAGTGTGCCCTAGTGGCCAAGAAGGCCAATGGTATCCTGGCATGCATCAAGAAAAGCATGGCCAGCAGGTCAAGGGAGGTTATCCTCCCCCTCTACTCTGTCCTGGTGAGGACATATCTGGAATATTGTGTCCAGTTCTGGGCTCTCCAGTACAAGAAAGACAGGGAACTACTGGAGAGTCCAGTGGAGAGCTACCAAGATGATTAGGGGGCTGGAGTATCTCTCGTATGAGGAAAGGCTGAGAGAGCTGGGGCTGTTTAGCCTGGAGAAGAGAAGACTGAAAGAGGATCTCATCAATGCTTATAAATATCTAGAGAGTGAATGTCTAGAAGAAGGGGTCAGACTCTTTTCAATGCTGCCCAGTGACAGGACAAGGGGCAATGGGCACAAACTGAAACGCAGGAAGTTCCATCTGAATATGAGGAAAATATTCTTCACTCTGAGAATGACAGCACTGGAACAGGCTTCCTGGAAAGGCTGTGGAGTCTCCTTCTCTGGATATATTCAAAACTCTCCTGGATGCAATCCTGTGCAGTCTGTTGTGGGTGATCCTGCTTTAGCAGAGGGATTGGACTAGATGATCTCCAGAGGTCCCTTCCAACCCCTACCATTCTGTGATTCCCCTGTTTTGTTATCACCCATAAAGCCAATACAGATATCATCTGCCTTCTCTTCCAGATCACTGACATACATATGTATTGGGTTTCCACAGAAACGTTTTGGTAGCGGGAAGGCTATAGGGGTGCCTTCTGTGAGAAGCTACTAGAAGCTTTCCCCATGTCCGACAGAGACAATGAGAGCTGGCTCCTAAACAGACCCACGGCTGATCAAGGCCAAGCCCATCAGCAACAGTGGTAGCACCTCTGGGGTAACAGAGTTAAGGAGGGGGAAAAAAGCTGATGCGGAAACTGCATCCAGAGAGAAGAGTGAGAAAATGCAAGAGAAACAACTCTGCAAAAACCAAAATCAGTGAAGAAGGAGGGGCAGGAGATGCTCCAGGCACCAGAGCAGAGATTCCCCTGCAGCCCATGGAGAACACCATGGTGAGGTAGGCTGACCCTGTGTCATCCATGGAAGATGATAGTGGAGCAGATATCCACCTGCAGTCCATGGAGGACCCCATGCTGGAGCAGGTTGATGCCTGAAGTAGACTGTGACCCCATGTGAAGCCCACACAGGAGCAGATTTGCCAACAGGACTTGTGACCCCGTGGGGGACCCACGCTGGAGCAGTCTGCTCCTTAAGGACTACACTCTTTGGAAGGGACCCACGCTGGAGCAGTTCATGAAGAACTGCAGCTCATGGGAAGAATTCACATTGGAAAAGTTGGTAGAGGGCTGGCTCCTGTGGGAGGAACCTCACACTGTAGTAGGGGAAGAGTGTGAGGAGTCCTCCCCCTGAGGAGGAAGGAGCGGCAGAGACAATGTGTGATGAACTGACCACAACCCCCATTCTGCATCCCCCCATGCCAGTGGGGTGAGGAGGGAGAGAAATGGGGAGTGAAGTTGAGCCCGGGAAGAAGGGAGGAGTTGGAGGGGGCCTTATAAGATTTGGGTTTATTTCTAATTACCCTACTCTGATTTGATTAGCAATAAATTAAGTTAATTTCCCTAAGTTAAGTCTGTTTTGCCCATGACTGTGACTGGTGAGTGATCTCTCCCTGTCCTCATCCCGACCCCGGACTCTTTCATTGCATTTTCTTTCCCCTGCCCAGCTGAGGAGGGCAGTGACAGAGCGGCTTTGGGGGGCACCTGGCGTCCAGTTTAGACTACAAAGCACGTATAGACTATATAAGATGAATACCACTGGTCTGTATGGTTGATAGACAGTCCAGCGAGGATCAGCCCAACACAACATAATAAACAGGATAGGTCACAGTACAGGCCCCCAAGGAAGCCCGCATGTTACTGGCTTCCACACTGAGTACAATCCATTAATTACTGAGCCTGATGCCCCACACAACTACTTTTTTCAATCTCATAGCCCATCCAGCCAGCTCATAATATCCCAACTTGGATACAAGGAAGTTGTCAGAGACAATGTCAAAAGCTTTGCTGAAGTCAAGGTAGATATCATCATATCTCTCTCTCATCAGCAATTTTGGCCTTTTATCTTTTTAAGAATCAAAATATTCCCTTCAGTCACAGCATTTTAGCATCCCATATTCTCTTCAGAGTTCTTGCTCTGAGACTAGATTTCCCCCTCAGCCTGTAGCCATGTCATTATTTGATCCTCGATATAACCTTAATAACTTAATCTTTATCTTTGGCCGTGTTTAAAATGCGCATTGCTGGCTGGAACCCAGCTCATTGAAATATCAAGGCCACTGTGTTTCCATGACCTACTCTTATATTATTTCTGACATGTTATGTAGTATTTATTATGGAGCTGCCAACCAGATAAAGAAATGGACGTGTTCACTTTTTTGTTATTGCTATCTTCTGCTCTGGGTAATGCAGCCTTTACGGGAATCACCACGAGCTACATTTTAATGAGATTTTGCTTTAGTTTATCCAGAGGCACATCAGCAGCACCACTGAACCTGAAGACAAGACAGGCTGGAGACTTTCTACTAAATATGTAGTTAATTCTTTCTGTTAACATTCTTTCTGCTGGCAGTAGTACCTATTCATGCCTTTTTTACCTTGTGCTCTACCTAAGAGTTATGATCTCTGTGAGCCTGCTTCTCTCCTGCTCTACAGTTTTGTCCGGTTTGCTCTGCTCAGTGTGAAACCAGAAGGGGAGACACTTTCCTTGACTGCAAAAGCAGCAGAGAGAGATTCTTCCTGAAGGAAACATTTATAGACAGGATGCTAAAGAAAGCAGCTTTCTTGAGTTCCTTGCCTCATTTCCAAGTTAACTGTATGATTTTTATTTTTTTAAATATTGTTGACACTGAGTAATGATAGTACTAACTTTTTCATCCCAAACAAGAGTCCCAGTGAAACACATGAGCTGCTAAGACCAAATTCATCACTCTCCAGGCTTGGATCTAAGGTCAAGAAGTGTCACTTAATCTCTCACACTAAATCTAATGAGAAAGTCAAGAATATGCCTTAAGGAAAAGTGTAATTTAAAAAGAAGAACCCGTACTTTTTCATTTGAATCACATCTATAATGCACAAGAAAAAAAAATCATCTGTTTCATTTCCCATGAATGCCTTTACCTTTGAGATTCCTTTTTGTACTAGTTTTGGCTGGGATAGAGTTAATTTTCTTTATAGAAGCTTGTATAGGGCTGTGTTTTGGATTTGTGCTGGAAACAGTGCTGATAACACAGGGATGTTTTAGTTACTGCCGAGCAGTGCTTACACAGAGCCAAGGTCTTCTCTGCTTCTCACCCCACCCCACCAGCGAGTACACTGGGGGTGCACAAGGGCTTAGGAGGGGCCACAGCTGGGACAGCTGACCCCAATGACCAAAGGGATGTTCCATAACATAGGATGTCATGCTCAGCAACGAAAGCTGGGAAAGAAGGAAAGAGAGAGGGACATTCAAAGTGATGGCATTTGTCTTCCCCAGTAACCATTACGCGTGACGGAGCCCTGCTGTCCTGGGGATGGCTGAACCCCTGCCTGCCGTGGTTTTCTTTGCTTATTCCTTGGTTTTCTTTGCTTGTGTGCATGGCTTTTGCTTTACCAATTAAACTGGTTTTATCTCAGCTCATGAGTTTTCTCACTTTTACCTTCCCATTCTCTCCCCATCCCACCAGGGAAGTGAGCAAGCACTGGGTGGGGGTTAGCTGCCTACTGGGGTTAAACTACAACACTTCTCATTGATTTCAATCCTACATTCCAGTCTAGTGTTTTCTCAAAATCCCACTAAGGATGTTTGTGTCTGGAAAAAAATAATGAATTTTTACTCTCCCACTATGGTACCAATGGGGCAGAGGAACTTCTTTCTCTCTCAACAAAATAAAATAAAACCAGAAAAGATGAACACAGAACTGTTTCCAATACAAAGATATGTCTGAACTTTCTCCATTTTCACATAAAATGACTGAGTGAACAGCTTCACTAATTTAATTCCCATTTGCTTTGCTGTAATATACCCTTTGTAAAGGTTATAAGTCCATCTGCTTATTCTTCCATCAGAAACTCGGCACAGCTCCAGCTGCAGATGTGGCAGCTCCAGTGCAAAATGAGTAACAGCTTAAACAGTCTCATTTCCAACCCAAATGTGAAAGCTTTTTCTCTTGAAGGAAAAAATATATATCCCAAATCAGTATTTTTTTAACAGGTCCATAAATAAAAACATGAAACTGGCAGACTTGTCAGAAATAGACCCAAAATGTGATTCTGGGAGCCCTGATAGAAAGATCTCCTGCTCTCAGTAACTCCCAAAATCACATTTCTTCACTTCTCATTCCAGATATATTTTGAGGAACTCAAATCAAGGACTAAACTTCAGATTTGAAGGGTCATCCCAGTAGTGTGTATCAGTAGTGGTTGGGTTTAGTCATATTTTGCAGCATGAAAGAGCAACCTTCACAGTTCTCATTCCTGTTCTGGGAAGGGGTAGATGTACTGAAATCAGATCATAAACAGACCGTTTCAGTGGATGATGATGTCATCCACAGAACTTTAATGTGTGCACATGCTCAGTCTCCTCGTGTAATCAAGCAATTTGGATTTTGTTTGTAGTTGAGCTTTGGAAATCACTGATGCTGGAAGGAAGAAAGGAGCCATGCTGTGCAAGGTGCTGAGCACAACTCTGATCTCCCTGAAGCTTTGTTCTCACTTCAGTGGAACTCCACCAACATAAAGCCTCTTTCTCAGCCACCCAGGATGCCATGAAGATGCAGCTGATGTCTCATGTCTGAGCTGCGTACTTCAGGTGCTGATCTCCTTTAAGACGATGTGAATCAGGGAGTAACTGTTGCAATCAGTAAAGCTTCACTGATATAGACCTTAAGTCACCAGGACCCCAGAATACATAGACAAGACTCTTTTCAGCTATAATCACACCCATGAAAGCTTGCTGGCCCCATTGCACTTGCCCTCTGCAACAAGACAGGAACGTGCTTGTACCTTCCACCTCTCTCCCACCTCTGCCAAGCAAGCAGCACAAATGCAAAAGCCCTTTAGGGTGAATGCAGGGTCCTGTGCAGTGCTGCCCCTGCACAAATCGTGGCACAAGGCAGCAGAATAGGAACCAAATAAAATACTTGGGGGGAACTAGAAGGCAGTTTTATCCAGGCAATCTGGCATCTCTGTGATGTCCTGCTGTGATAAGCTCTCCTGGAATGGAAATCAATTTTACCTGGACTTAGACCTTTCCCTCTAGGCAGTATTCACAGTTCTCACTTTCTCTGTGTTGTGTGTGTTGGTTTCTGGTCTCTAACTATTAATCCCTGTTCTGAATGTCTGCCTACCTCCAAAGCTCCACTTACAACTCTTTTTCAGACTAACAACTATAGCTTCTTCTTGGCCTGCACCTTGGAAGGGAAAATGACTAATAAGGTAGTTCCCAGGACAGTTTTTAAGATCATTCTGGTCTTCTAAATCTACCTCCACCCTCTTCATCTCTTATCAGTCTAGAAAGCATCAAACACACTACTAACTGTCCAAAGGCTTGGCCATGTTCCTAAAGTCAGTCCTGGAGAAACAGCTTTCTCAGAAAACCCCACATGCCTTTTTCTATTCAAACTAGGTTACTTAAAAGTAAAAGGCTGCCTTCTCCTGAAAGTACTTCTCCTCCTGAACAGTACCTCATTCAGTATGGAAATCACTCATCTCTACAACCTCATTTCTTTCTATGACCAGGTGACCTGCCTGGTGGATGAGGGAAAGGCTGTTGATGTAGTCTGCCTCAACTTCAGCAAAGCCTTTGACACGGTCTCCCACAGCATTTTACTGGAGAAGCTGGCGGCCCATGGCCTGGACAGGTACACTCTTCACTGGGTTGAAAACAGGCTGCATGGCCAGGCCCGAAGAGTGGTGGTGGATGGAGTCAAATCCAAATGACGACCAGTCATGAGTGGTGTTCCCCAGGAGTCAGTGTTGGGGCCCAACCTCTTCAACATCTTTGTTGATGATTTGGATGAGGGAATTGAGTGCACCCTCAGTAAGTTTGCAGATGACACCAAGTTGGGGGGAAGTGTCGATCTCCTGGAGGGTAGGATGGCTCTGCAGAGGGACCTGGACAGGTTGGATTGTTGGGCAGAGGCCAATGGGATGAGGTTTAATGTGGCAAAGTGCC
>VWZZ01005777.1:0-10736 GCA_013399095.1 Psophia crepitans | reverse complement strand
GGAACGGCTGCAAGTTGCACCAGGGGAGGTTCAGGTTGGAGATGAGGAGAAATTTCTTCTCAGAAAGGGTGGTCGGGCATTGGAAGGTGTTGCCCAGGGAGGTGGTGGAGTCACCATCGCTGGGTGTGTTTAAAGAAAGGTTGGATGTGGTACTTAGGGACATGGTTTAGTGGGTACTAGGTGGTAGGGGAACGATTGGACTAGATGATGCTTGAGGTCTCTTCCGACCTTAATGATTCTATGATTCTGTGATTCTACAGTGGGGACTGACCCAAAAGATCCCCTTGCAGAGGCTATCAGAGGCTTCAGCTCCGTGAACTGGCTTTATTGGCTACTGAGGATTTTATTGGCCACTGAGAGTTTTATATACCTTCAACACAGTACCTTTTTTGTCATTTTATAGTCTGTTGTAAATAAGACAATGGCCACTTTCTATTGTTTCTAGAATAGCTTCCTGTCTTGGTAAAGGTCAGGGAACAAATGGGCTTGCACAACTTGTAGCTTCTCGAGAAGCATTGGTAAGGCAGGGCAGGAATACCTGAGCAGAGACTGCTTGAGCTCTACCTTGAATAGAAAAAGGACTTTAATTCTGGCAGCATAAACAAGCATCACTTTTCAAATATAAAAATCCTCCCCCTAGATACTGGAAATTGGGCAAGGGCCAGCAGTGTTAAATGGAAGACAGCACTTGTTCTGCTCCCAAGGAAGGGTGATTTGGGACAAGTGTAGCACAGTCCTGATAAATCTCCCTTTATTTCTGGAGGTGCAATATGTCAGCAGCATGAGAGGGAGTGAGCAGGAGAAACAGAAGCTAAAAAGGACACTAGGATATTGTGGTCAGGATCACGCAACTGAAGATCAGACACTCAATCTGGAAATGGTAATAGGGAAGAAAAGCAAGGGAGCACAGCGGGCGGCTGTGGGCTGTTAGAGATAATAGAAAAAAGTATTTTGACAGAGCAGGGGGGTTTCTACAAACTGTACATTAGAGCCCACCTTGCTGCGCTGGAGAGATGGAGATGGTGAACCTGATGTATGTTCCTGCTGTAACAGGCACAAGCACAACAGACAGACTAGATGTCAGGAAGAGAGTTTGACTGAGTAGCAACATTAAATCTCTTCACTTTCCTTGCTGATATATTGCTGGGAAAGAATATTATAAATATAGCCATGCAGATAAAAATATATTTTCTCATACCAGCTGCATCAGTGATGATTTTCCTTGAAGAAAATCCTTATAAAGAAATAAGCATTTACCAACAAAAAGGAAAAGGTATGCTTCTGGCTGTGTATTTGACACACACTAAAATTACAAAACAATAGAGGAAGGAGAAGTGACCTGAAAGAGAAAGTCAAACGTGTGTTCTGAGCATTTTTTGGGGTCCAAAGAGAAGAAGAATAGAGGCTAGCATAGAATATAAATGAGCTTTTTCAGATGTAAAGGTGGAAGACAGGAAGAAACCTGGTAGATAATTTTGAGACTAGCTTTGCTGCTGAAGTTTTCCTATAGACAAGACCAGACAGATGCAGAGGTTGAGATGAACCCTATGCATGCCAAAGCAAGAACATCACCGTCTGAACTAACGAAGGTGGCATCCACCTGTACAGTGTGAAGAAACAATCTCCAGGCACACACTCCTCTCATGTGAGGCTTTCTTAAGGCTTATGTTTCATTTTCCCAAAAAACCACAGTGTCACCGAAGCAGAAGATGAAGGAAGAAGATAAAAGCAGAAGGATCCAATGGGTCCTGAGTTGCCAGACATGCGGGTCCTCCCAATGAGTCCAAAGTAAGACTGCACCTTCTTTCCTTTGACTGTCATTTCACTATTTCATCACCACTTGTACCCCCATATTCTCTTATTCACAGTGCTATTTTGAAAGAGGCACAGCCTGGAAACTTACCATTACGGTAGGGTGGGGTTTTTTCCATGTTTCCTTATATGTTGATACAACCGTATTACTCCTTTCTGTACCTTCTTCATGCCTTCAGAGGTTTCCAGGACAGTCCTGAGAGATGCTGTTGGGCTGCCCTGTGCAATGATCTTTGTTTCCAGACTGATGAAGGGAAACAAGTGCCCTCTTTAATGTATTTCCTGTGACTTCGGAGTACTCTGTAAAACAAAAAAGCTCAAAAAAACTCATTTAGGAAAGTAGGAGATGGAGAGCACAAGCCTATACTTGATCTTCAACAGCCCTCAGGATTTTATGACCTGCTTAAAATGAAAATAACCTCTTTTTTTGGATATAGCCTGCTGGTCTTTCCTTGCTTACCTCAGGGAGGTTTACCAAATACGAATTCAAGCCCCTCTTTGCCGGAGACCCATCTCTCCCTGGACCACCCCCCCTTCAGTGACTTACCTTGCTCAGCACAAGGAATAGGTTTGGATCTACATGGCTGCACATCTCCCCGACTTATCTGTGTTCTGCCAGATAAAAATGAAACATTTAGCAGCAGATACTGTGTTAATGTAGACATGGCTGGGATTTATTTTAAAATAGAACTACCTATTTGTTATACACCACTTTGAAGTCCTCAGTCTTTTTTTGCTATAAATTTTACCAATCTCATATGCAATTTTAACAGCTAGAAATCTGTCTTTTCAAGCATATATGACTTAGACAACATGAGATCACTTTGTTTTAACCAAAGATCCCACCCAGATTACTACATGAAACGTCAGGTTTCAGATAAATCTGATTTTTAAAAAAAAATTACAAAATTAAAAAAAATTCTTAACACAGATTTGTTAACAGTAATTTTCCTTGTATTATTATTCCGGGGATAAAATTCAATAAAAACTATATAAAGCCAAAAAATGATAGCTCGGGTGATGTAACAGTTTTTTATCACCTAAGCACACCCTATAGAATCATAGAACACTAGGTTGGAAGGGACCTCAAGGATCATCTCATCCAACTTAAATGCAAACAATTTTCTGTGGGAAAACTTAATTTTTTAGGGCAGTTATAAGTCTCTAGGCTTTCTTTCAGAATGAGTGTTAGGGACCATATCACAGTAAATCCGTGAATAAGTAAGCACAACTAGCACTGAAATATGAATATTATTCAGACCAATTTCCTTTGATTTTGACATAACCAATTTTGAAAGTCACAAAGTAGACCACAGTGGCGTGTCACCTGATTGCATCTAATATAAATCTAGATAAAAGGTTGTATCATTTTTAATATATCAACTTACTTAGAATGCTTTTTGGCTGCTGACACATCAGCTAGATTGCAGTGATCAATAAAAGCAAAGAAAATGCTGAGTTATTAGAATCTTTATAATTCTCCTAGTCAATTTTTCACATCGTACTTAATACTTAATACTTTATGTCTAAACTTGCCAAGCTAAAAATGTAATTCATATGATAATGAAATGTCAAATAAGTCTTGAGCTAGAGATTTGGATATTTAAAGTATCTGATTTTGTTAGGAAGACACTTCTTAAAGATATAAGGAATGATCAGATGCTCTATTCATCTTCTGTCAGTATTCAAATTGAAGTTTATTAGTTTTACTGGAATTTAGCTTCCTCCTAATAAATCACACTTCAAGAGCACTAACATCTAATTACTGATTTACACTTAAACAGTATATTACCCTGTAATGAAGATGAAACCTATTAGAACAGATCGTTCACTATGAGTTCAGATGCTAAAGAACAGCACTGCTGGGATGCCTGGAAGAAGGGAAAAAATCCTGGTTTGCAAATGTTAAACTTGTTGATTTGGTGTCCTGCAAGAACTGGACCAATTTGTATCAGACAATTTCTCTAATACACCTCTGTTTCAAGCCTCAGTCCTGCCTGGAACGCAACCTGCATTATAACTGTCATGTATTGCCAGAGGGAAAATTGGGCCCTGTGTGCATTAAGGTGGTAAATCAAATGAAAAAGAGACAACTCTGTCCCACCAGATACAGGAAACCCATGACAGAATTTTACTCCAACTTAAGTAATTTAATTATAATTATTATAGACAATGGAGCAAGAAAATGATGAGATAGTTTTGTTCAAAATAAAAAGGTGCTGGTACACCAGGCAACCCCAGGATGCCTTGGCTTCCAGCACAGAATGCATAAAACATTTCACAAAACTATGCAGCAAGCATGAGAAATTAGCATTGTGACAAATACTGCCACAAAAAGGCAAGGTCGCTGACAACCACAGCGATGGAAAGAACCATCAGCACATCCAGGGAATTGTAAGCAGATACTTGCAGCTTACAGGAGTCCCTTCAGCTATTAATAGTGAGAATGCAAACATAAACTGAGCTATTGTTTCAATTTAAAGAAGTTGAAACTGTAAGAAAATGATTCTTATATGTAAGTATGCCAGTGTGGGAACTTGTGTAGACTTCCACCTTATCGGTGGAAGGTACAGGAATTACTGAGCTGAGTTTCCATTGCTTTGCATTGATGCCCAAAGCTGCAGCCAGGGTGGAACCGACGGGTCCTAAATGGAAACACATTCAGAATATTCCTGGCAATTAAATGGATGTCTTGTAGCATCACATCCAGTAGTTTCACTGGATGTTCTCCAATACACACTTCATTGAATTCCTGCAAGCTGACATCATTCTTGTAATCACGGAGTCCTTTTAGTGCCAAAGTCCCAAAACATTTCAGAGAAATAGGTGATGAGCAGTTACGATGTCTGACTTGGGGGCTCTGCTGCAGTGCTATGTGCTGGTGTCATAACCTGTGATACTATACATCATCTTTTTTCTTGCTTTTATTGACACATCTAAGAAATCACGAGGGCATTTGATTCATTACCTACATTATTCCAGCAAGAGGAATATTAAAAGTAGAACCCTAAATTTTAGCCAGTCACCTTCGGTCATGCTGGTCAGATTCGGGTGCCTTCATGAGTTGGTACAATTACAAGTCCTACATGACACTTGAGAAAACGCATATCCTCCTACAGATGCAACTGAAAAACACACAAATCTTCCTGTGTCCAAAAGCCGACGGAATTATGCATAGCATAATGCTTTTTCTTAGGCTAAAATATTGTCAATGCAGATACATAGATTGTGATAGCAATGCTGACCACATAAAGTGTCATCTAATTTTAGCATTAAAAAACCATGTGGATGTTATAAAATGAACTGGCTGCTCTTCCGCTTCATTTATTAACTGGTTTTGCTAACGGCCATGGCAGAGAAAGGTTTTTGCTTTTCATATCAAAATAGAGTTTGCATTGCTATTAGTGAGAAAAGTAATTTTTTTACCTGGAAGGTACTTTGACCATGTAACCACTAAAACACAAGAAATAGAAAGATCTGAACAGCTTAAAACTTCTAGAGTAATTAGGATTCTTCCATTTAGAGCATTCCTTGTTTGCCCGTAGCAGAGGGAATTATTGATCCCTCACTTTTCAGCTAATTAGATATCATCACTCAGCTTCTCACTAAAATGCTGCACTTTCTTCTGGATTCATTGTATGTCCACCCAAATTAGCAGTGGCATGAAAAAGCATAGAAACAACTAACAGCCCCACTAAGGAATGTTCAGTCCAATTTGGTGGAACACCCTGGCATGCCCTGTAAGATTTCCAGACCTCCTTGTTGCTGCAAAGTGTTTGGCATTACAGAAATTGGCTCATGGTCCACGTCCTTTCATCTGCTCCCATCAGGGTTAATGCCACAAGAGACAGGAAAGAAAACAAAAACAAAAACAAAACAAACAAAAAAAAGTCAAGTCTTGATTCACCTTGTTCCAATCGTGTATGGATCAAAGGGGATAAACATGCAGACCATAGCACCATTTGTTCACCAGCAGGATAAACACTACTGATACAGCACTGTCTGATCTGCAGCCTTCCATCTGCCAGCTGCAAGAACGAAAAAGGGAGAGCAATTACGAATATTAATCAGGGCTTGAAGTGCTGCATGATTCACGATTCATGTGAAGAAAGACCAAGATATATCAAAAAATGTTTACTTAAAATAAAATAGGAGCATGATTTCTTTAGTCCTGCAGATTTGATGCAGTACATTTTTTCCCCGACGGCACTGAACTATCCACCAAATCTCTTGCACTCACTTTGAATAGTCAAGCACTTATCTCAATCTATCTCAGTCTAATTCAAGCTTCTGATTACTTATTATTTAGAAGCATAGAGTTAACATGAGAGTATCATTAGAGTATCAGCAGTTAGATTATTTCCCTGGTGATCTTCATTCTGGTATTTAATAATGTCATTTCATCCATTCCAATTAGACTTTTCCACTAACACAAAAAAAAAAAAAAAAAAGAAAGGAAAAAAGCAGAAGTCTCTTTTAGATTTCTGGGTAAACATACAGAGTATAATGGATAATTTGATCCTTGCTGTGCAATTCTTTGGGAGTATTAGCAAAATCACTTTACAAGTTTTATGGAGAAAATATCTTCTCTGTATGGATGAGGTATTTCTACAGAGAATTTTAGCTTTAGCTGTCTCCCCATGGATAAGTGAAGGACAACACTGCAAAGATACTTAAAGTGCCTAAAGATGCAGATTTGTGCCTACTGTGATTTCGTATCTCCGTAAGAGACCTGTACACAAGCATAAATCTAATCTTTACAGTTTAAAATCTAAGGAAATAAAACACATATTCAGAAATCCACCCAAGAAAACCAGACTTTTGTGTGTACAAAAGCCACAGAAGCAATCTAATATCATGCAGACAATATTTTACTGCGACTCGCCAAGTTACGTGGCCTTCTTACTGTCCCAGGCACACAGGAAACGACAGGCACTGCCAAAGCATGGCTCTTCTGCCCACCTGGACCACAGGTTCCAAGCTGAGGAAAAGAAAGGTTCAGTACAATCTATCCTGGCCAGAAGTTTGCCTCTGGGCCAGCACAATCCCTCGACCACATCAGGAAATCAGAGAAGCCCCCACTGTGGAGACTGACCCCAGGACATTCATGGTGGTTATTTACCGTGCCTCAGAAAGTTGTCCTACATAAAAAGCTGCTGTATCCAACGATGAAGAAGCAAAAGGTAGCCCAAACTCACTGGAGCATTTATTACAGCTATTCCAGCAGCTCCAAACACTTAAAAATTAAGGTCAGATTCCTGAGTTGAAGGTCTACAGTATTTTGACTCAGTCTCTTCTCCAGAAATAAGCAAGACTCAAAATTTTAAAGCATCAGGTATTAAAGGATCTCCAAGACTTGAGCATAAAAATGACACAAATTATTTTATGCATTTATAAGGTACTGGTTTTGTTAGGGGTTTTTTTTGCTGGATTTTAGGTCACGCAACAGCCTGCACCTGTCAAGACAAATTAAGACCACATTGTATGCAATTTTCACATTAAAAAAAATTATTTCCTAGCTTTGAAGTAGGCAAAAAAGAGCATTTATGAAGCTAAAGAGCCTCAGATAGAGGCCTTTTAAAAAGATTAACCTGTTAGAAGAGTATGATATGCTATCAAGCTCTGCAGTAGAAGCTTGATAACCTCAGGCTGCCTTTGAAACCACCCAAACAGCGGCTTTAGAAGATCTGAAACCATTTAAAGAAGGTCTGCATACCATCTTTTGCAATAAAATAAGGACTTTGGTGCTTGATGTCCTCTGTCATTAAAGGCCAAAGTATAATGTTAAGCAGGTTGAAACCAGATGGCACACTAAAATTGAATGTGTATGTGAAAAAAAAAAAGCAGGGATATCTGGAGAAAAGGACATAGAAACAGAGCTTTTTGTGTGCAGGCAATATGTCAGAGGGAAAATGACACAGAGGGTTCTGCATGCACCTGTATGCCATCTTCAGAAATGATCAAAGGTATTGGCAAGAATGCATGAAGTTTAATCCCACAAAATGCAAGGGACAGGCTGGATACGCTGACTGCCTTGTTCAAGCTTTCCTCTTAGGAAGGACTGAGCACCTGGGTGGCCGGTTGTTTGCTCAAAGAAAGGAAACCTACATCTAAGAGATGTGTTTCTCTTTTTACTGACATACACATACAAGGAACAACCCTTTGGGAAGGTTCAATAAAGACTGAAAAAGTAGCAAAGCTGATGCTGAAATTCTTCTGTGCTGGGACTCTCTAAAAACAAATCTTCATTTCTGAATTGTCTGGTCACATTTTGTATGGTGCACTTCCCATCATTGCCTTTCTCATAGCCTCCAGCCTAGGTCTGCATTAACCCCTTCTTCAAGCACAGTAAAAGATCTCAAATGTTAAATCATTGCGTGAGTTCAGTGAGAAGCTGTGTTCAACTGGATGTTGTCATGTTCTGCCCTTCAGCAGACAGAAACATCCCTCCCCAACACCAGTACTGTGCAGAAGTAAGGCTACACATTGGTTGAACTAGATGATCCTTGAGGTCTTTTCCAAACTTAATGATTCTATGATTCTATGATTGAAACCATGGGCTGACCAAGTCATTATTTAGAAGAAACTTTTTTCTCTGAAATACTTTGGAGTCACTTCAGAAAAACATCTCTCCCTGTGCCACAGAATGGTCATCTGGGCTTGAGAGCACAGGACTGAGTCTGAGGAGACAATTTCTTTCTATGCGGCATGGGCTAGTGCAGGTAATCCAGAAGAGCTTGTACTATGCAAGATTGCGAAGAGGCTGTCTGCCATGTGAATTTAGACAGCAAGTTCTCCAGTTCAGAAAGTCCCACACAGTATACAGTACCTCCCACAGTGAAATCTCCATTTCTGTACACACATACCTGCACACAGTGACTCTGGGATAAGGCAGTAACTGAAGGCAAAATCCGCCTTCGTTGTTGGTCACAGAACAATGGCAACAAACTCCCATTCAGGAATTTAATCTCACTAGCTCTTTACATTTATAATAACTTTATTTTCTTTTATTTTCCCTACAACTGTTTTGGGTTTTTCTTTTAAACAGGTGTTGTGGTTTAACCCGGCAGGCAGCTAAAACAGCCACACAGGCGTTCGCTCACTGCCCTCCTCCCAGCGAGATGGGGGAGAGAATCAGGAAAAAAAAAATGGTAGAACTCATAGGTTGAGATAAAGACAGTTTAATAGGACAGAAAAGGATAATAGTAGCAATAATAATAATGACGATGATGATAGTAATAAAAATAATAGAATATACAAAAGAAGTGATGCATAGCACAATTGCTCACAACACCCAGCTAATTCCTGAGCCATGGTCCTACTTCCAGCCAGATTCCCCTAGGTTATATACCAAGCATGACATCACATGATATGGAATATCCCTTTGGGCAGCTGGGGTCAGCTGTCCTAGCCGTGTTCCCTCCCAGATCCTCTTGCACCCCCAGCCTCCTTGCTGATGGAGTGGTCTGAGAGGCTGAAAATCCCTGGACTTGGTGTAAACATTCCTAGCAATAACCAAAATATCAGTGCACTATCAACATTATTTTCTTCCTAAATCCAAAACACAGCACTATACCAGCTACTAGGAAGAAAATTAACTCTATCCCAGCCAGAACCAGGACAACAGGTCATAGAAGTACAAGAGGATACAGATCTAACAAACTTCAATTAGAGGAGAATGTCCTGACTTCCCCGCTGCAGCCAGGCAACTTAATGGTAGTTTGAGATAGAAAGGATTTCTTATGCCATTATCAAGATCTTTTCTGGCAGCAGCTTTCATAGCGCTGTCAGATTAAAGTCCCCTCATTAACTGTCAGCCTCTATCTGTTTGTCAGTGGGAGAGAGAAGAAGGAGGAAATAATAATCCTCATATATACTGGATGGCCTCTAGGAGAGAAATGTCACTTAATGACATTTGTACAGCAGATAATACCAGGCAAAATAAAGGGCAGGAAGGATTTTTTTTTCCTTTTTTTATTTTTTTTTTTCTCCAGAACTCCTAGAAGAAATGTTTGTTACCGTTCTCTCACAAGCTGGCTTTGGAGGTTTTATGTCAGAAATTACTCATAGATCACTGGAGGGATAGCAGAGCCCCTTTTGCAGTCCCGAGCACACTAGAATATCCTTTGCACTTTGTGACTGACAGCAGCTTCCTTTCATCCCCAGGCAATGGATAAATTAAAAGACAATCCTGCTCCCTGTGTTTTCCCTCTGATTACTGTGCACAGGCTTGCTCTCAGCTGTGTCAGACTGCTATTACCACACCTCAGCTACTTTTCTCTAGATGAAGGAGGAAAAGAGAGAATTGTCTAAAGGTATTTTTTTGAGGAGATGTTTTCCTGTCCCTTCAAAAAGTTCTTTTGAGCCCCAGCTGGCAAGCCTTTGGACTTAGCATATCCTTTGTACCCTGGCAGAAGCACAAGCTACCCCCAGTCACTCGGGAACAGAGCTGATTTGGTGTGTTCTCCTTCCAGGTTTTATTTCCATCATAGAGTTCTTGTGTTTCTGCCTCACAAAATACCTAGAAATACCAAATTAAAATTAAAAGATAATTAGAGAAGATTGGAAGCAAATTCAATAGCACAACATCTCTAAAACTCTTTTGTGGAGTTCAGGATCTCGTGCGGAAGGGACAGAAGACCTAGCAGGGTTGTGACCCTGGATTTCAGCAGGGCTGACTTTGGCCTTTTCAGGCAGTTGCTAGGGGAGATCCCGTGGGACAGGGTCCTGGAGGGTAAAGGGGCTGAAGAAAGTTGGCTGTCCTTCAAGGACCGCTTCTTCTGAGCCCAGGATCTGAGCATCCTGATAGCCAGGAAATCTAGGAAGGGAGCCAGGAGACCTGCGTGGCTAAACAAAGAACTTCTGGGCAGACTCAGGTGGAAGAATAGAGTCTATAGAGCTTGGAAGGATGGGCTGGCCACCTG
>VWZZ01005776.1:26560-40994 GCA_013399095.1 Psophia crepitans | reverse complement strand
CCTCAATTACTGGCCTCGTCGTGCCGGCAGGCCGGGCGCCCCAAAGCCGCTCTGTCAGTGCCCCCCTCAGCTGGGCAGGGGAGAGAAAAAACAGCGAAAGGCTGCTGGGTAGAGATAGGGACAGGGAGAGATCGCTCACCCATTGCCACCACGGGCAGCACAGGCTCAGCTTGGAAAAAAAGAATTAACCTTATTTATTACCAACCAAATCAGAGTAGAGCAATGAGAAATAAACCAAAATCTTAAACCCCTTCCCCAACCCTCCCTCCTCCCTTCACTCCCCAGTTCTCTCCCTGCCCCCCCAGCGGCACAGGGGGACGGGGATGGGGGCTGTGGTCAGTCCATCCCACGGTGTCTCTGCCGCCCCTTCCCCCTCAGGGCAGGACCCCTCACACTCTGCCCTGCTCCAGCCTGGGGTCCCCCCCACGGCAGACAGTCCCCCCCCAACTGCTCCAGCGGGAGTCCTTCCCAGGGGTGCAGCCCTTCCCCAGCTGCTCCCGTGGGTCCCTCCCCGGGGTGCAGCCCTTCAGGAGCAGCCTGCTCCAGCGGGGGTCCCCCACGGGGTCACCAGTCCTGCAGCAACCCTGCTGCGCCGTGGGCTCCTCTCCCCACGGGGCCACAGGTCCTGCCAGGAGCCTGCTCCAGCGCGGGCTGCCCACGGGGTCCCAGCCTCCTTCAGGGGTCTGCCCCTGCTGCGGCGTGGGGTCCTGCACGGGCTGCAGGGGAACCTCTGCTCCCCATCACCCCTCCCTGGGCTGCAGGGGGACAGCCTGCCTCCCCAGGGGCTGCCCCACGGGCTGCAGGGGAACCTCTGCTCCCCATCACCCCTCCCTGGGCTGCAGGGGGACAGCCTGCCTCCCCAGGGGCTGCCCCACGGGCTGCAGGGGAACCTCTGCTCCCCATCACCCCTCCCTGGGCTGCAGGGGGACAGCCTGCCTCCCCAGGGGCTGCCCCACGGGCTGCAGGGGAACCTCTGCTCCCCATCACCACTCCCTGGGCTGCAGGGGGACAGCCTGCCTCCCCAGGGGCTGCCCCACGGGCTGCAGGGGAACCTCTGCTCCCCATCACCCCTCCCTGGGCTGCAGGGGGACAGCCTGCCTCCCCATGGGCTGCCCCACAGGCTGCAGGGGAATCTCTGCTCAGGCACCTGGAGCATCTCCTGCTCCTCCTTCTGTGGTGACCTTGGTGTCTGCAGAGTTGTTTCTCACATCTTCTCGCTCCTCTCTCTGGTCCCCCCTTCTTAACTCTGTTACCCTAGAGGCGCTGCCACCATCGCTGGTGGGCTCGGCCTTGGCCAGCGGTGGGTCCGCCTGGGAGCTGGCTGGGGTTGGCTCTGTCGGACATAGGGGAAGCTTCTAAGCTTCTTGCAGAAGCTACCCCTGTAGCTCCCACCTCTGCTGCCAAAACATCTACATTCCTGAAAAAAAACCCTCCTACTACCTCAGTGGAAGCACAGGCAGCAAAAGGGCAGAGAGCTTCCTTTGTCTCTTTTAGAAACACCTTCCAAAGTTCAGAAAACCATTTCCTCTTTGGTGTCCGTCATTTCTCTGGTCACCTGCTTATCTGCAGGTGATAAATTTTTATCCTTTTATTTGCATAACTCATTTGCTACAGACATACAAATGATCCAAGAGATGTTAAACAGGTATTTGGGCAGCTGGTAGAAACTGCATTAAAGTAGCATGGGACAAAACTGCCCAAACCACTATCACTGGGAATAGTCTCTGCAGGTTTACAGGGAAGAAAGAGTTACTACAGCGTGTAGACACAAGCCCTGTAGAGCATAATTTCTGACACTGAAAGGAAGGTCAGAAACTGGAGCGAGATCAACACAGTGCGCTCAGGTGGCACTGAAAGATTAGATTATGACTGATAGTAACTTAAGACATGGAAATTCAACGCAGATGTAACAAATTCTTGCCTACAGCTGTCTAAGCAACCTGATAGAAAAGGACCCAGTCTTATAACTTAAAAAGACAGTTCTATCTAGAATGCTCTTCATTATGCTTCTACCATACCAGCATCTCAGCTTACATGCACTGCACACAGCAAACATCACCCGAAACTATGCTGGGGAGAAAACTATCAATCCCTTAGCATCAAACAGCACTAGCTACACGTAGTTTAACACCCTAACACTGCAAGAAAACCAAGTCCACGAACACATTATGAATTACATCTTTCTGCTACTCTCTCCAGTGAGAAAGACTTGAAATGCAAGAACTTCAGACACTCAAGATCTTCCAAGGTGGCATCTTAAACCAGCTGTGAGCTGAGATTTCAAGGTCAGGGAGCCCAGGCTCTTACCTAGCAGGCAGCAGAGGATGAAGTGGGCGAACAGAGACCGCAAAAACCACCTGCGACCACGTCGCGCCCGTCCCCCAAGGCTCTAAGGGGCGACAGAAAGCCACGGGCTCATTTCTACCTGCACACCGCGCACGACCGAGGGCCGAGAAGCAGAGCGACAACGGACCGTCCCCACCACCACCCCCAGCGCTACCGCTCGGATGCCTCGACCGGGAGGACTGAGAGACGCTCTGAGGAGAGAGGGGCTCCGGTAACGCACCGGCGCTGGCTCCACACCGGTACCTGCCACAGCACCCGCCCCGCCAGGCCCTAGACCGGTGGGGACAACCCTCCCCCGCCACGGACGGATAGAGGGACCCGGCCTAAGGCGTCCCTAGGACCTGGCCACCTCCTCAAGCCGGGAGAGCCGCGTCCCAGCCCGGCCCCACCATTACCCGCCCAAGCTTCTCCTCCATCGCTGCTTCCCGCCTCCGTAACGGCTTCTGCCGCGCGCGGCCACGGGACGTACAGTCCAACGGTGGGCGGGGCCGTGTGTGGCGCCTGGCCGGGCGATGGGCGGGGCCTGGCCGGGTAGCTTTCCTCTTTAAAGTCTTGAAACACAGAGAAACAGTAAAAAAAAAATCAGTCCAATTCACTAGCTGCCAGAAACGCTTTTACCAAGGTGGATTTAAATGCTCTATACGTTTTGAAATAATTTGTTGTGGTTTTTTTCCCCCATAGCCAATGCTTTTAAGAAAATGTCTTAAATCAGTAAAATAATTTGAGGGGATTTCATTTTCTGATGCAAGTGTTTCACGTATATCAAATTGCAAGTAAAGACATGCAAAGCCCCTCATCAAAAGGGTTAAATCAGCTTTTTAAGGGTAAAAACTGAAATCCGCATAGTTTGTATACCAGTGCTGACATAAATTCACATAAAAGCTGCATTCCTCGTTAAAAAGTGCACCGTAAAAAACACATCTCCTAAATCAAAGCCTTTAAACAACTACGAAGATACCACCTTTCTATAGCAATATAGAAAAAATTCAAATCCATAAGACTTAGATGAGTTATTTAAATCAACGCGGGGCTTTTTTTTGGGCCGTTTGTAAAATTCTTTAAAGTGATGACTGAAATAATCGGCATCGTAAACACTGCTGGAGTGTTCCACTTGATACAACCCATGTCAAATGGCTGGAAACTTTGGAAACTTTTCACTTAACCAGAAAGGTCTGCTGGTACCTGCGCCTCACCAGCCTCTCTGGATGAGCGCAGGGACACGATCGCACCCTGCCTGCCTGAGCTACGGCTCTTTCCGCCCGTCAGACTAAGCCCCACATCTCAGATATTGAACTCACTGTCAAACACAATGCTGCTGTCTTGTTGCTGTCACCTCGGATGGCACCAGTGAGGCCAGCTTCAAAGTTTCAAAAACTTTCAGTTCTTCTGTGGAAGAAAATAAGAGAAGCCAAGACGGTGCTGCACATCATACGCCTTTTACCCGTTTACAGAGCGCAGGTGAGATGACAGCGCTTCTCTGCCACGCTCTTCTTCTGCCACCGGCAGCTGCGGCGGGAAAGGGCGGCCAGGAGCGCCAGCACCCGCCCCCCCCAGAAAACAGGGGACACCCCCNGCTCCCCGCCCCTTCCGCCCGTCGAGGGCCATTTCAAGGGCACCAGCCACAACTGGATATTTTTTAAAAGCCCTGTTATTTGGGGTTTTTTGGTAATTATTTTATCTGCCGCTATAAATTCCCCCCTCTCTCAGAGGCGCGGGGAGAGGGGGCGCCTCGCCACGCCTGAGGTGCCGGGAAGGGGGGAAGAGGGAGCACTTCCGGTCCGCGCCCTGCCCCGCGCAGGGGCGTGGCTTCGCCCCCAAAAGGGGCGGAGCGCGCGGCCGCCATTTTGTGGAGAGAGTGCGGGGCCGGCGGCAGCAGCAGTAGCCGCCTCCTGTTTGCTTCAGTCGTGTCTGGAGGAGCCGCTGCCACCGCCATCATGCTCTCCGCCCGTGTGGCTGCCGCCCTCGCCCGCTCCCTGCCGCGGCAGGCCGGCCTGGTGAGCGCGCCCTTTCTCTTCCCTGGGGCCAGCAGGGGGTGGGGGGGCTGGTTGCAGCCGCCGCCATCTTGGGGGCCGAGGTGACATTGAGGGGCCACGGACTCCCGGTCTCGGGAGTCTGGGGCGGGGTGGGTGTGTGGGGCTCACCGCAGCGCGGGATGGCGGCGGCACCCGACCCCCGGCTGGGGAGTGGGGGTGCCCTCACCTGAGGGGGTCGGGCTGTCTAGGGGACTGCGTGTCCTTCCCGCGGTGTACTGATGGGGTTCAGGTTAATGTCTGAGAGCTGCTGGATGCCGCTCAGGGTTACGGATTTTTGCAGGAAGACTTTGCAAGGTGGCATTTTTCCCCACATACTTGTGGGGAGAGCGAGGGTGCGGAGCTGTGTCAGAATGTGTGCGTGGCCAGTGTCCCTTGTGAAGGTGAACGAAGGAGAGGCCTTCTCAGGCTGTCAGAAGTAGCGTAAGGCTGCATGGGACTCTACTGGAAGCATTGCTTATGATGTAGGGTTACAAAAATTTTTCAATGCATTTATTATCACAGATTCTTTTTTTCTTGTTTGTGCTGTTGTATGTAATCTAGTCATGCTTCAGAAATTCTACACTTAGATTTTTCTTAGAAAGCCTAAGTCTTAAAAGGCATGGTCTTGTTTCTCTCTTGTTCAGAACCATGAGGAGTGCACCGGTTTCTTTATGCCCCAGGCTTTTGATGTTCAGCTCGAAGGTGGCAAATGAGGGCAGGTGTTGCTTTGGGAGCTGCTCTGCAGTGCTGTGATGGTGACATCAGTGCAATGCAGAGAAGTGCAGCCAGTAATGTAGAGCAATCTTCTTTACCATCTGTCCTTGCTTAGTAATGCTGGACGTGGTTCCATAACTGAGTTATGAACGGAGTGCTGGAGTGGAGCTCAAGTCAGTACTGAGACGCATAAAATACATAAGATTATGATCAGAAATTTTTTTGAGTAACTGGGGAAATTTCACACTTACTGAAACAGTTATTTCTTTTAGATTTCCAGAAACACCCTGGGTGCAGCATTTGTTGCTACAAGAAACATCCATGCCTCCAAAACATGCTTTCAGAAAACTGGTGAGTCTGAAAAAAGTCTTCATATAAGAGTGTGGTTTCAGAACTTGCTCTGTCAAACAAAAAGAAAGTTGAACATAGAGTGTGAAGTGTGTATGTGTATCACTTCACAAAACACTTTTGAGTACATTTATGTACTGTCTGTATGTACCTCTCTGTTACACAGTCAGATCCAGGAGGTTTCACTTTAATAACCGCTCTGATTATGCGGAAAACAGAGCAGTGGTCACATGTCAGCTAGCTTACACAGCTTACCTGCTTCACGAGGATTCAGTTCTCCTGCAGAATTATATGAAAAAATGCCTCAAATTCCAATTTCCTGTCTTGTTTCTAACAGTATTAAGGAACGGATGACTTTCCTAGGTCTGCCTGGTTTGACCTTGTGTCATTGAGTATAACTGTTTTGCTGCCAGCATCTTGGCGTTTAGAGACGGCGGCGGTGCTGGACAGCTGTTCAAAGGGTAGTGGTTCATGTATGATTTTTAAAGCGGTGTAGGGTGACTAAAGGTATTATTAGGAAACAACAAATTTGCAGTTATGAACTCTTACCTGAGGAAATAAAAAGCTGTTGGAGGTACACTGCCAAGCAAATTTGAGGAAGATGGAGAATACATTTCTGCAGCTTCTGTTGAACAGCTTGCCCCTTAGATGTATTAAGTTCCTCTAAATACGTTTGGACCTTGGATTACAAATGATATGGGAGTGTATTTTGATGCCTCCAGTGTAAGCAAATGCTCTGCATGTGGAGCTAGCATGTCTGTTCTTCCTGAGCTGAGTCTAATCTGTTTAATAGAATTACTTTCTAGGGAGAGAGATTGCTGATGGTGTAGGACATCCTGAAGGAAATGTACAGCTAAACAGCTGACAAGACAGTGTTTTGATTGAACCTGGCTCATGAGGAGTTGAAGCTGCTTTTATTGGCTGTGAATACAGAAGCTGTCATTTATCTTATGTGTCATGTGTAAGGAAGAGCGTTGCTCGCGAGATCTTGTGGCGCAGCCGAGAAAGGGTACCTTGGCTCACGAATTCAAGACAAGCTTATGGAATGCTTGCTGTGCCTTAATGTGCTAAATCTCGTTTGAATGTCTCTTTCCAGGCACTGCTGAGGTATCCTCCATTCTTGAGGAACGTATTTTGGGAGCTGACACCTCTGCTGAACTTGAGGAGACTGGCCGTGTGCTCTCAATTGGTGATGGTATTGCCCGTGTGTACGGCCTAAGAAATGTCCAGGCAGAAGAAATGGTTGAATTCTCTTCTGGATTGAAGGTAAGCTTTCACTAAAGCAGTTGAGCCTAGAAGTATAAAGGCATTTTAAGAAGAGTCTCAAACTATGCTTGGAGTTACCCATGTGGGCCTTTTACAGAGTTCACTGCAACTATAATGTGTAGTAACTAGTTGAAATAATACTAGAAAAAGCAAATATTCCTTGAATTTGTAATACTTTGCTTTCAGTGTTAGTGTATAGTTCTTGGCCAACATTTAACCTTTATCTGTCTTCATCTAGGAAGTATTAAGAATGAGTGTGGGTTTGGGTTTTGTTTTCTTTGGGTTCAGGCTGGCTTTTTTGTCTACTGTTGGATAATAGCTTCTGTGCTCCCATGCAGTGTGCAGTTTGCTGACTTCTTGTAATCCTAACAGTAGACTAGAGTTAAAAAGCTGACTTTTCCAAGACTACTGCAACATCTCTTCCAGGAATTTTAATGACCTAAGTTTCCTTAGGCAGAGAAGCAGCCAGTGCTTTTCCCTTGTCCAGTTCCTAGGCAAGAGAGAAATGTTGCATTTGAACCCTGCTTATCCTTTCTGTTCTTTTTAGACAGGTACAAGGCTTAATTATACTTGCAGCAGTCTAGCATTGAATGTGTAGTAAACTGAACGCTTAGGCAGGTTCTCTCACCAGTATGGAATAACATACATGCATTGTATGTAAAAGCAGAACATTGACTATCGTTATGAATAAGGTTGAGATAGACGGTGCTGGATGTTCTACACTGGAATAATCATATTGGTATTAAACTGTCAAAATTCTGTAAATGTTGGTCTGGGTGTTCTCAGGATAGTGTAATCTTTGTCCTAGGGTATGTCCTTGAACTTGGAGCCCGACAATGTTGGTGTTGTCGTGTTCGGTAACGACAGACTGATCAAGGAGGGGGATGTTGTGAAGAGGACTGGTGCCATTGTGGATGTTCCTGTCGGGGAAGAGCTGCTGGGCCGTGTTGTAGATGCCCTGGGCAATCCAATTGATGGGAAGGTAGGCGTAACTAGGTGTTTACTGCCTCTGCTTGTATCTGTATGATACAGACTGCAACAGGTTGTTTCCTCTCTTTTAAGGGTCCTATTACATCTAAGACACGTAGAAGAGTTGGCTTAAAGGCCCCTGGGATCATTCCCAGAATCTCTGTGCGTGAACCTATGCAGACGGGTATTAAGGCTGTGGACAGCTTGGTGCCAATTGGTCGTGGTCAGCGCGAGCTGATCATCGGTGACAGGCAGACTGGGTAAGTTAAATGCCCAAGCTAAAAATGTTTTGTTAAAGGGAGACATGAGTACTGCATGCTTCCCTGAGCACAGGACTGCATAGAGGTTGGGAGAACTGTAGTCAGCTTAATTTACCAATCTCTGTGTCACGCAGGAAAACTTCAATTGCAATTGACACAATAATCAACCAGAAACGATTTAATGATGGAACGGATGAGAAGAAGAAGCTGTACTGTATCTATGTTGCAATTGGCCAGAAGAGATCTACTGTTGCTCAGCTGGTGAAGAGGCTCACTGATGCAGGTACAGATTTCTGAAGATGGCTGAGCCTGGCAACTAGTGACATCCTGGTGTCATTGTAATGCCGAATACTAATGAGAGCTCTTCTAGCTGCGAGTGTGGACAAAATTCTTACTAGATAAGTGAGATACTTGCTTTTCTGGACAATAAGTCTCTCTAGGTAACAGGGGGATAAAAAACCTCTTTTGCTACATTGCATTAGAAAGACTAGTATGAGGCCCCAAAAATGCTCAGTTGCTTCTGGAAAAGTCACCTGCTGTGGTGTTTTTTTCAGCAGAGTTGTGGTTGGTTTGGTTTTTTTTTTAGCAGAGTCCAGAGAGCTTCCTCTTGGCAGTCAGGCAGGCCTGGTTACAAGCGATGTCCTACAAGTATTTGTGGACTTGGCATTTGTTTCATATGCCTACAAGTCAGCGTGGCAGCTGCAAGTTTAGTGGAAAGACTTTACTGCGTAAAGTTGACTTTCTTTTCAGAACTAGTGATCTCGTTGACCAAGGCTGCTCATGTAACAGAGCTTGCAAGAGATGAGGCACGTTACCTCTTCCTGGTGATCAAGCAGAGTCGCACCGTTGTGCCTGGCAGGACAGCCCCTCTCCATTATAATGACAGTAGTTTGTTTCGGACTGTAAAACAAGGGGCAGCATCTCCTCGCCAGGAAATCACAGGCTTTCAGGCTGAGTTACTTCTAGAACCGAAGTGTTTCTTAGTGGAAGTTTAAATTTCATTTTAAATGGGGAGGAAGTCTGTGAGTGTTAGGCACTAGCTGCTATGAACTTGCTCTTGAAACTTCTTGAGTTAGTTGAGCTAGTGGATATGTTGATCTTGTACAGTGTTCTCTCCTGTAACAGTGCTGCCTGGGCTTGTTTCAGCAACTAGTACTGGGCAAGCATGTTGCATTTGCTGATTATGGGTATGATGAGGTAATATGCTCAGTGGTGTACATCTCCAATTCTTTCCAGATGCCATGAAGTACACTATTGTGGTGTCTGCCACAGCATCTGATGCAGCACCCCTGCAGTACCTGGCTCCCTATTCGGGCTGCTCCATGGGGGAATACTTCAGAGACAATGGAAAACATGCCTTAATCATCTATGATGACTTATCAAAACAGGTCAGGAAACATTGTTCATAGGCCTCATAGTCTAGCATTGGTGTTTGTAGCTGCAAGATCACCGCAGCTTTAGAAATTCAAAATTGGAAATGAGCTACTGGAGTCTGAAAGCTTTCTTTATGGCACGCAGGCTGTTGCCTATCGTCAGATGTCTCTGCTGCTGCGTCGTCCACCTGGTCGTGAAGCCTACCCAGGTGACGTGTTCTACCTGCACTCTCGCCTGCTGGAGAGAGCAGCCAAAATGAATGATTCCTTTGGAGGTGGCTCTCTGACTGCCTTGCCTGTCATTGAGACGCAGGCTGGTGATGTGTCTGCTTACATTCCAACCAATGTCATCTCCATCACTGATGGACAGGTAGGACATCTGCTGCAGATGCCAGTACTTCTGTGTAACTTACTGGCAGGTCTCTGAGGAGGCTTCCAGGCTTCTGAGCAAGATAATAAAATGATTTTCTCTTACAGATCTTCTTGGAAACTGAGTTGTTCTACAAAGGTATCCGTCCAGCCATCAATGTTGGTCTGTCTGTGTCCCGTGTAGGTTCTGCTGCTCAGACCAGGGCTATGAAGCAGGTAAGTATGGAATTGCTGCGTCTCCCCTCACTAGAGATGAGCCGTATGTAGGCTTTCCAACCCACTTCACTCAGAGAGGAAATGAAGCTTTGAATTCCTTAGCGTTATGAAATTGTAAAAAAAACAACTTTGGGGCTCTCAATACTTGCATTGCCTGCTGAGAGAAGGGGAGGTGAGAAAGCATAAAGATGTAGGACTGTTCAGTTTCAGTATGCCGAGTACTGATCTAACTAGTAATAGGGAATGCTCTCTTAACCCCCTGCTGCTTTTAATCTGGATGTGGAATTAGGTTTAAACTTGGCTGTGCCTATTTTAGGGAGGAACCCATTTTAGGGAGGAATAGTGTGCTTATGTTAAAAGGCCAAAGCAGACAGTGGGATTTTTAGAAATCTGTATCGCCATCTGTCAGGGTATTGAGATTCCCTTGACTGGTACGCAAGGCGAAGCTGACCTGTGACAACTGTCAGCTGACAACAATCATCAGACTACTAGACTTGTTTAAAAACTGGTCAAACGCAGTCCGATCTGTGTTGTAGGTGGCGGGTACCATGAAGCTGGAGTTGGCTCAGTATCGTGAAGTAGCTGCCTTTGCTCAGTTTGGGTCTGATCTGGATGCTGCCACACAACAGCTGCTGAACCGTGGTGTACGTCTGACAGAGCTGCTCAAACAGGGGCAGTATGGTGAGTGTCTTGGGAAATGCAGACTTCTTGTGTCCGTTTATGTCTCGTGCTAATGAGATTGGTCTTCATGGCAACATCTGCTGTGGCCACTCTGCACTTGAACCATGTTGTATATGTGCACTTGGTCTTCAGAGGAGGACTCTGTGGTCCTGGTGTGTCCTGAAAGTATGAACGCTTTCTTCCCCACAGTTCCCATGGCTATTGAGGAACAGGTTGCTGTTATCTACGCCGGTGTAAGAGGTCACTTGGACAAGCTGGAGCCCAGCAAAATCACTAAATTTGAGAGTGCTTTCCTTGCTCATGTGCTGAGCCAGCACCAGGCCCTCCTCTCAACGATCAGGTATGACAGTATATCTTCCTTTAATCACCGGGGCACTGAGGTGACAGCTGGAGGGCAGATACTGGTCACTGAACTGTTAATTCAGTGGATCCTAGAGCATGAGGCCTCCTGCTGCCCCTGCCAGAACTGGAGGTGCCATCAGCCTTCCTCCTGTCCTAGCACCGCTGTTCGCCAGTTTTTACTCGGGAAACCCAGCTGATGCTTAAAGTGAACCTGCTTGCGTGGCTCTCCTTTAATCTGATATTAAATCACTTATTCTAGCCAGTTCCCCTGTTTTTGACAGCTTTAGGCTGTTAGATGGAGATTGAGTGCTGCTCACTGCCTTCCCTGCTGCTGGGTGCACGGTTGGGGACTGTGTACTGCTGTAAACTGGTTCCAGCTTGTGTCACGAGTGGAACTGCGTGCCTCCCACCTCTGGGGCATCGCTCTGCGGGAGACACAGCTTTGTTGCACTGCGTGCAGCTCTTTGAAAGTGTTTTGTTGACAAACCTTTGTTCTTAAACAAGACTAACTTTTTGAGAAGGGGTGTTAGTTTCAGTGGCATAGCTCCATGCTGCAGACAGAAATGTGTTCATTTAGTAATAACAACTCATGCTAACTTTACAATGAACTTCTGATTTCTGAAAGAGTTTTTCTTTGCCTTAGTCAGGGAGTGACCATATTCCTGTGTCAGAAGTTTAACTAAACTCTTTCAACAGGACTGAAGGGAAGATCTCTGACCAGACAGAAGCGAAGTTGAAGGAAATAGTCACAAGTTTCCTGTCTACTTTTGAGGCATGAACTCTTTAACTGTTCAAACAGACCACGCTGTTGTTGTGACTCCGTGCTCCAGCTCCATCAAAAGTATGTGCGACTTGAATGTACAGATCTCAATGAGAATAAATGTTTCCATGTAAAAAGGCTTGTATTCTCTTCTGAATTTTTGCTGCTTGAGCAGCACACGTGCCTTTAAAACCAGAGAATTAAACTCCTGTGGATACACGGAACTTGAGGAAAATCAGGGGGCATTGTAGCTGTTGTGTGGATAAACTGGCAGATGGGTCAGTCCAAGGAGGAGTGGGGTGTCAGCTGGAGCCTAGGATGAAGGCTGCAGCTCCCATCACCACAGAGCGGAGGGTGGCTCTTGGGTGTTTGTCCCTACCCTGGGAGAAGGGCTTATAGCCAGGGAAACAGCTGACACTTTTGGGCCGTGTGTGGTAACTGGCTGGACCTGGTGCTGTTCTTGCCCTCCAACAGTCTGAAACTGTGACAGTGTTTCTTAGAATTCGTGTCTGACCTGCCCTGGTGCCCAGCTTTCAGAAGAGGGGCTCTTTTGGAACCGGCTGTCCTTGTGCCCCAGGACAGCAGCACACGTAGCCGTTAGCAGTAGTAACTGCTAGAGATTTACATGCCACCGTCTGCTGCACTTGGCTCCACTTCTGTCCGCGAACTGCCTGCAGGCATGCGTGGTTTGGGGGAAGGTTATACACCCACTGCGTCCGTTCCCTCTCCTGACCTTCCTGCGTGCTGTGGGAGTGGTAGAACTTCACCTGGGATGTGGCAAAGCTGAGTTCCATCCTTCGTTCTGCCCCTGCTATAAGGCCCAAGGGCGTACCTGCACGCTGGTTCAGGTTAAAGTCACTCTGTGGTGTTCTGCTTTACCTGGTAGACAAACTCGGTCCTTAGTTGTCTGAGCCTGTGATCAGGGCTTCTGTGGGGGTCACTGTCCCCATTTCAGTTCCTTTGCAGGAGCACCCTGCCTCTGGGCTCAAACGTGCAGCAGGAAACACGTCTCTCAGCCCATTTCAGTTCAGGCTAACCAGCTTCTCCCTTAATGCTGTGAGTGCTTTCAGAGAGTGAGCTCTTGCTTCTGCACTGCAGGAAAAGATAAAACACTTTTAGCTGAGAAGTATCAGGGAGAGATCTTGCTGGGGAGAGCTGGTATGGAAGAACAGCGCTGTGCTCCTGGAGAAGGGCTTCCTGTGGAGTCCCCTTTGCAACCTTCTTCCCAGTGCTGGTGGCTGGGAGGCTTCACAGGTGTGGGGATGCTGTGCTGGAGCTGCTCGCTGCTCTGGCTGCCTGACNTAAAGCCAAATAAGCCATGTGGGAATCTTGCTACCCTTCAGCTGTTGTTTGGAGTAGCAGTAGCCACAAACTCGAGGACTACCAAGCAAAGTGTCACAGCTGTGGACATTCCTTCTTCCTCTGAGGAAAGGCAAAGGGGATCCTTGGAAGTGTTCAAGGCCGGGTTGGATGGGGCTTTGGGCAGTCTGGTCTAGTGTAGGGTGTCCCTGCCCATGACGGGGGGGTTGGAACTAGACGGGCTTTGAGGTCCCTTCCAGCTATGCTGTGATCTATGATACCACTTGTCCTTTGCAGGACAGCTTTTACAGCTTGCTACCCTGCTCTTCCTGCACAGCGACCAAACCCCGGTTACTCTGGGTGTCGCTGTGCCAGGTTTTATTTACATGCTGCCACCATCGGAGAGCACCAACCCCAGGAGTGTCTTAGCCCAAACCAGCTCAGATTTGTGTTTGCTACCTGGTAACAGGTAACTGTTCCGAAGTTCTGATTTCTGTCCTGTGGCGGCAGAAGGTGCTCATTCCCTCACCAAAGCCCGTGTGGTACGTACGTGTGTCCCCTGTGGTATATCCACCCCACGTGCCGTGTGGTACCCACACCCACCCCTCCCAGCAGGACGGGGGCTGGTCTGGAAGGGTCGGTCCCGAGCCCCCAGCGGTGCCGTGGCCGCCGTGGCCGCGGGGTGGTGCTGGGAAGCTGCGAAACACCGAGTGGGTCGTGACGTCATGGATTCGTGGTGACGGTCGATGCTCCCTGTTGGCAGCCGGCGCGGGGTCAGCCCGGCCGAATGGACTCAGAATCACAAAGGTCCCAGAAACGCCCTGTTTCTGCGCGTACCACCCGCTCTCTGTGCAGGTGACGCCAACGCTGACGCGCGGCCGATGATGACCTGAAACACAGATGTGACGCCACCGACGCTGAAAGCGAAACCCCACGCCAACCCGCTTCCATCAGAATAAACCTCAGAAACGTCTGCCGGGCGGCAGCGCCCTCAGGTCGCAGCGGAGCAGATTTACTTCAGGAGGAGGAAAACACCGGGGGTTTTGTGGGTTTTCTTCACGTTGCCGGGCGGTCCTAGCTGCGCCCGTGCTCGCGCAGGTCGGGTCTGCCTCAGGCCCCGCGGCACCCCGGGTCCTGCCTCACCTGCCTCCACCCTCCGCGCACCCTCCGAGCTCGCTCACCCCGCGGCCCACCCCGTACCGACCGCGGGCGGGGAAACCTGCCCGAAGCGCCCCGGCAACCTCCGGCCCAGCCAGCTGGGGACGGCGCTGCGGGTCGCGGGGGGTCCGCGCCGCGTTCCCGTCTTGAGAGNCAGCAGCAGCGGCGGCGGCGACGGCGGCAGGATGCGGGAGGCGCGGTTCAGGGACCACTTCTGGGTAAGCGGGGTAGGGGGGAGCGGGGTAGGACCCGGCCGGAGCCGTGGGGGGAGTCGCAGGTGGAGGCGGGTGGTCCGAGCTGGGTCGGGAGTGCGGGGGGGTG
>VWZZ01005776.1:8152-26006 GCA_013399095.1 Psophia crepitans | reverse complement strand
GGCTCCGAAGCCGCCTTCGTGGTCCTGATGCCTTGGCTGAAGGCTCCGAGCATCCATCCCCTGGCAGGCGCTGCTTGTCCACGCGTGTCCTGGGGCCGTGGGTCTGCAGCCTGCCTCGCCCAGTGAAAATACACCCCGGCGAGCCGCCGTTCCCGTGCTGGAGGAAGTCGGTGCCGGGCTCAGGGAGTAGATAATATTAATTAGGCGCTGGTGAACTACTTGGAGACCACAGCCGGAAAGGGTCCTGTGGTGCGGAGCTCACCCCGGAGCAGGAGCGGGTCCCTCCGTGTGCGGCTGCTGAGCTGTGGAGGAAAACCCACGGTCCGGGGCAAGCCGCAATTTTAATTCTTTTGCATCTGAATTGTGCTTTTGGGAATGGAGAAGTGCTGAATAGCCACTTATCTGCTGCGGGGCATCGGCACTGTGGCTGCTCAGTTCCTCTTGGTGTCCCGGCCTTCCTTCCAGGTACTGCCAACCGGAAAACAAATTACAAAATTTTGTCTTTTGGGGCTGAAAATCCCCGTCTGTGAGTGGCACTGAGCCCAGATGGTGCCTGGGAAGCAGCTCTTGTCTTGCAGGATGGGGGGGGACATGCGTGGACATCCTGGCTGTTTGTTATTTATAGTTAGTAGAATCTCAGAATCCCAGACTGGTTTGTGTTGGAAGGTCCCTCAAAGCCCGTCTAGTTCCCCCCCCCTGCCATGGGCAGGGACACCCCCACCAGCCCAGGTTGCCCAAAGCCCCATCCAACCTGGCCTTGGGCACTGCCAGGGAGCCAGGGGCAGCCACAGCTTCTCGGGGCACCCTGTGCCAGGGCCTCAGCACCCTCCCAGGGAAGGATTGCTGCCTCACAGCTCGCCTCTGTCTCCCCTCTATTAGTTACTAGAGGAAGCTATGACTTTGTGTATGTACTTTTTAATTGGCCAGAAATAGGAAATAAATTAGGCTTGTATTCCAGCTCTTTTTACATTACAGGGTTAGTATATTACGGAGCTCTGGGTGTTGTGGAATGAGAGGGGTAAGTTCAGAGCACCGGGCTTGCCCAGCATCATCAGCGTGTTATCTGGCATAGCCCCATCAGAATGTAGATCCCACCCAGGTATCAAACCTGGCTTGGAAAATAAAGCCAGCTTTGCATCTGGCAGCCGTTTCTCACCCATTTGTTGCCCAGAAATTTCCACGGTGCTTCCTTTGCTTTGCAAATGTGCAGGAAGGATGCGAGGGTGGTGGCAGCATCCCCCAGGCTGGGGGGGGAATAACTGTGCTGCCAGGAGAGCTGAGTAGACACGGTTTGTCCTGCCTCAGTGATGCACTGAATCGAAGAAGAGGTCCTCGCCACGAGGTTGGTTTCAGCTAGTGCTGCCCAGTTTGTTCTGCTGTGGCAGGGTGCTTTTGGAAGGAGGATCATGGAGGAAAGGGGCTCGGTGGAAGAAACTACCAGGGTAGGAACAGCCCCAAGGCGAGGAGGAGCTGGGCATTGCGTGGGGTGCTCGGTCCTGCCTGACCCCCTGCATTGCAAACACGGTTATTTACTGAATAATCCCCAGTTCTTGCTGAGCCCGAACTGTTGGTGCTGCCAGGGATTTTGCGTGGATTTTTCCTTTCCGAAGCCTGCGTGCTTCCCCCCCTGAAACGTGCCTGGGGCGGAGGTTGGACGGGAACGTGATGGATGTGACTCAGTGGAGAGATCGAGGCCCTTGCTACGTTTGGCGCATGGAAAAGGCAGGTACCGCCCCGAGCGGTCTCCACGCCACGTACCGGTGACTGTGCATCAGCTGCGAGGGCTGGGGAGGGAGGGGGGAAATGAGAGATGGGCCGAAAAAAACCAAATTCAGACAAGGTGTGGAGAGCTGATCATCTAGCTTCAGTTTGCTGTTAAGTGCTGTGAAAGGGTGCGAACTTCCTCCTGTAATTTTTTGTCTTAAATTACTTTGCTTAAGCCAAAAAGGGAAGAACTCTTCTTTGGCAAAGCAAGTGATTTCACAGTGGTCAAAACGGCCCGATAGGAAAGGGGAGATTTTGGGAGGGCTTCAGGGCAGGGATGCTGCAATGGATGTGACAAAGTCTAAAAACTAACCACCCTCCAAAAAAGCTCAGCCATTTTTGGTATTGCAGCTTTCAGCTTTAAAAAGTGACTGGTTTTGAAGAGTGACCACTGAATTTATTTACATGGGGATGAGCTGTAACCCCCCTGCTCTGCTGGGGCGGTGAGTCTGTGCCTCAAACCTCATCTGGGGACTGATTTAGCTTTGAACCTCGGCAGTTCTGGTTTCTTTGGTGGAGTTCTCTATCTATCTTTTCCTGCACTGGAACTTTGTCCTTGCTGAAGTTCATGGCATGAGGCTCATGATGTGCTGCGTTGGGAAAGTACAGTGAGACTTTGCTCTTTGCATTTGAGTTTGCTCACCCTCTTCGGTGTCAGCACAAGATGATAAATTCCTTCAAATAAAGGGGTTTGCTCTTTCGCATCCTACCGCAGCTCCTGCTCGCCCAGGGGCCGAAGTCCAGAGATGCCTGAAGCTGAACGTAAGGGCAGGGAGGACCTTGAACTAGCGTTGCCTCCAGTGTCCCCGCTTGCATGACGTTCCTTCCCACAGCCTCTGCTGCCTGTAGCTGCCTGCAACAGTAAGAATATGCCAAAGACCATGTTCGTTTCCTCTTGCTCTGCCTGTAGCGATTGCCGGGAGTTGAGCAAGCATGGGGTTTTGTTTTCATTTGTTCTTGCAACATGCTGTTCTTCTTTCACTCTACAAGGTCTCTTCTTTCACTTTAGTAATGTCCCTGCTATGTTCCTGGTTCTCCCCAAGCCTTTTCTTGCAGGCAGCAAAGCTTTGATCTCATCATTTGGTCCTGTAAAACCAAGTGGGAAAAACAGAAGTGATGATAATGCTGAAAAACACACTAGGTTTGATCTATTGGTCAACAGCTTGTGACTTGTAGAGTGGATTTTTGGTCATTTTGCTTTTAATGCGACAAAACCAATGCTCTGCTCTCCGCAGTGCATTGCAGGGTGCATTAAAAAGAAGCATATGGTAAAACATTAAAAAATAAAAGCAAATAATGCCGAAGTCTGAGACCTGCTGGGTCTCACCAAGGTTGGTCTCGTCAAGCGGTTTGTGAAAATAACACTTGGGAATCTAAATCTTTCAGGCACTCCCAAATATTTATTTTTCAAGCCAAGAAAAAGCCATGCTGCTAAAACAACCTGTGAGTCAGGCAAGTAATCTGCTGTAAAAGCTGCACTGGCATGTTTAATTTTCTAACAAAGCATGCGGAAAAGTGTCTGAAAACACGTATTTCCCCTCCCGCCCCCCTGACACATAGGAAAGAGCTATTGCATCTTCTTTTGCAATGGCAGAAATGAAGAGTGGGGGAAAAGAAGTGCTTTGCCCTTTGCTGCAGAGCAAGGGAGTGACAGTGTCTGCAGAGGAACCCGCTGCCACGGGTTATGGATGGTGGTTGGTGCTCTGTATTTCTTCTTCATTTCCATTTCCTCAGCCCCGTGTGCCTGGACAGGGATAAACTCCTTTTTTCCTGTGTCTGCGTGGGCTTTTTTTCTCCCAAAAGCGGGGACTGCCAGCCCCGGGCTCCTGGGTTCATTGCCTGGCTGCTGAGTAGCGATGTGACGCTGGCTGGGCCGTTTCACTTCCCCTTGCCTCTGCTTGTCCTTCTCTAAATGGGGACTGGCTTGGCAGAGTTTATCAGCAGCGTTATGAAATCCTCAGGTTGTTGCTTGAAGGGAGCAAGGTGGGTAACTGCATCCGAGGTGTAGCAAGGTGGGATGGTGCATTGCATTCTGCGTCGCTGGGGTGAGCAGGGTAGGTGTGTTGGCACAGGGGGGAGGAAATGTCACTGGGAAATTATTGATCAAAAAGCTACTTTTTGCAGGATGCTGTTCTCAGGTGGGTGAATTTGCAGTGAGTCCTTTTCCTGCCTGCCAGGAGTTTTGCCTGTGCTGCTGTACCCACCTGGTTGTGGGATGGGTGGAGCTGCCACCTCTTGCAGCATCTTCTGCTCTCCTCACCCTGCTCCCTGCAGGCACCAGCACAAGCATTTTTTTTGGTCTCAGCCACCTCTGCAGGATTCTGAGTGATTTTTGAGGTGAGCAAAAATAGCACGGCCATTTGTTGTTGCATGGTGTTTCTGACTACTAAAAGAGACATCAAGGTTCTGCTGTGTTTTCCTGAGCAGAAAAGGAGAGATACTAAGAGCTCTGCATAAATAAAGATCTTCCAAGCAATGGTTTGTGGGCGGTGCAGTGCCCCAAACCTTTCATTCTCGGGAAGGTGGAGACAGGCTGCTGAAGGGCAGGAAGGCTCTGTAGAGGGATCTGGACAGGCTGGATCCATGGGTTGAGGCAACTGAGTGAGGTTTAACAAGGCCAAGTGCTGGGTCCTGCCCTTGGGTCACACCAACCCCAGGCAATGCTATGGGCTGGGGGCAGGGTGGCTGGAAAGGACCTGGAGGAAAAGGTCCTGGGGGTGCTGGGTGACAGCGGCTGGACATGAGCCGGCAGTGTGCCCAGGTGGCCAAGGGGGCCACCAGCATCCTGGCTGGTATCAGGGGTAGGGTGGCCAGCAGGACCAGGGAGTGACCATCCCCCTGCACTGGGCTCTGGTGAGGCCGCACCTCGAGTGCTGTGTTCGGTTTTGGGCCCCTCAGCACCAGAAGGACATTGAGCTGCTGGAGCATGTCCAGAGAAGGGCAACGAAGCTGGTGAAGGGCCTGGAGCACCAGTCTGATGGGGGCGGCTGAGGGAACTGGGGCGGTTCAGTCTGGAGAAGAGGAGGCTGAGGGGAGACCTGATCGCTCTCTGCAACTCCCTGACAGGATGGTGTGGGGAGGGGGTCAGTCTCTTTTCCCAAGTAACAGGACAAGAGGAAAGGGCCTCAAGTTGCTCCAGGGGAGGTTTAGATTGGGTATTAGGAAAAATTTCTTCACCACAAGGATTGTCAGGCACTGAAACAGGCTGCCCAGGGAAGTGGTGGAGTCACCATCCCTGGAGGGATTTAAAAGACGTGTAGATGTGGTGCCTGGGGACATGGTTTAGTGGTGGGCTGGGCAGTGCTGGGTTAACGGTTGGACTAGAAGATCTTATAGGTCTTTTACAATCTAAAGGATTCTGTGATCCTCCCATGCCATTTGCCTCTTAGGGTGTGTGTCTGGAGGAGTTTTCCATGTAAAGTGGGGTAGAAGATGGAAGTTTCAAGCTTGGCAGCTTTCCTTTCAGGTGCAACTCACACGAGGCCGTAACGTGACTTCTGATCCCCAGCAGAGCCTTTTAGCCTCTCTTTTGGCTAAAAGTGCAAACAAATCCAAAGCATCGCAACAGGCACACAAATTCCTTCTGCTCAGTGAGTCTGTCAGGATGGCACAAACCCGGGCAGCGGGTTGGGAAGGGGGGGGCATGTCCTGCTGAGCGCTGTAGGCTCGAGAAACATCAGCTGCTGCTTTGTCACCTTGAAATCATCTGTTTGTAGTTTCCATGGGCTGTCCTCTAAATAGCACATGGGCTCAGAGTGCTGCCCAGCGGGCAGGACCAGGACAGCTGCGTGCTGCAGGGTGGTGGGAGGAGAGATGCTCACCCCGCCGCATCCCTCTGGTTGGTGAGGGCTTGGTGCAACCCCCCATCCTCCATACCTGTCTTTGGCTTAGTCCGCTGTATCTTTAAACCTTGTCCTCTGTGCCCATGGCTCCGTGCTCGCTGCGCTGCCCTTCCTCTTTCATTGCCCCCTGCAAGCCCTGCCTTTGGGATATCCCACGGGCAATCACACCGGTCCTTTTCATTCTTTCTGTGCCAACGTCTGCCCAGAAGGGTGTTGCGAAGGCTGGTTTTACAACATACAACCCTACCCAGCTTCTTCGGGGCCAGGAGCTCCTCTGCCTGGAAGCAGCTCTTTTGGAAACATCTACCATCTCTGTTACCTCCCGTGTTTCGTGTAGCACCTTGCACTGAGAGGTCTGGTCCAGCCTTGGGCACTTAGGAAATGTGTATTTGCTGGAATTAAATCCTTCTACTGGAGGAGTAAAAGTGATAAAATAAAGAGCTTAATGCACATTTTTGATGGATGCTGCCCATTATTCCCCTGGCACTGCACTTCTGCCTGGTGCAGTGAGCCCAGGTGTCCCAGGCAGCAGAGCGGGATGCAGGAGCCTTTGGGTGTGCCCTGACACCCAGTGATGGGGGTCCGACCGCTCCATCCTGCCCGGGCTTGCAGCAGCCGATCGTTATTCTCTGCGTCCATTTTATTTCCTTTGAAGCCAGGGATAGGAAGTCAAGTTTAGATGTTTCTGTGGTTCGCAACTGTCATGACGATGCACACCAGTGCAAGCGTGTTTCCTTTTTCATAGACCCAATCTGCAAAGACTGAGAACTGGTTGTGAGCTTATCAGTAATAAGCCCATTCTGGGAAGATGTTCGTGCTTTGTAAAGAAAGTGAAACTGTTTTGATTTCTGCATAGTTCCTGCTCCACAGTCCTCTCTTCCCATGCACGCCATGGACCGAGCAAAGCTGATCTGGGATACCTGGGGATTTCTTGCAGGTCCCACTCCACCAGATCTCTGCTTCAGTTCTTGCTTGCTGGCCAGTGACATTCAAGTCCTTGACTCCATAAGGACATCCACAGAATTAAATTTTTCATCTATCACAAATACCAGCCCTGTTCCTCCTCATTTCTTGCACAAGGTGCAAACTCCCGAGTAATCTCCCCTTCTGCTGCCCACGCTTTCATACCAGCTCTCTGCCTACTCTCATCCTGGCTTTGTATCATTTCCTGAATCTCTCCATCCTGCCATTATTCCTCTTCAAGCTTCTTAATAACTGTTTGTGGCTTTTGCTTCCTTTCCCTGAGTTTCGTATCTGTTCCTACCATTGCTTCCCTTCTGCAGCCTCTTTACCTGCTCACATACGTTGCTGTTCTGTGCAACACTGACTGGTCCTCTTTGCGGAAGACCACAGGTAGCACCTTCTGGTCAGCTCCCTGCATCTGCTTTGGGCTTCTTCCAGAGAAGGAGAGCTTGTGGTCAGAGCATCTCTTTGTATTATCATAGCACTTGAGAGCCCTGCTCTTGGCCCAGGTCTCCAGGGTGGTAAATGCTCAACAGTGAGGGCAAAAGTCCATTTTTGTATCCTAAGGTGCTTCCAGGTATGAGGAAAGAATGGGGTAGAGTTAGTCAACCTTTGTCCTAGCCCACCTACATCAGTGCTGCATGTATCTTTCTTTTTTTTTTTTAATACGCATCAGTACAATATACGTTTTTAAGAGGTAATTTGAAGAAAAGCACTGGCCCTTCCAAAGTCTATGGGAAGTGTGAGCAGCACTGCAGGGCTGAGAGTCCTGGCTTGGAAGGTGGGACTAGGCCCCATGGGTGGTGAAGGCAGGACCTCTCCATGGCTGTGATGTTTTGTGGGGGCGGAAGAAGGTAGGCCTGTGTGATGGGTTGGAGACAGAGCACTGGTGGGAGAGGACCCAGTACTTAGGGAAATGATCTTTGCAGTGCTGCTTTGAATTGGTGTGTGGGACAGTGTTGCTTTTTGCAAGGCTAAAGAGAAGGCTGGTGCAGCAGCGGTCATCGGGTGCATCCGTACGTTGCTGTGAGGGCAGCGAGAGAAGCCCGTAGCTCAGTGATCCTATGCAGAAAGGTCCGATAAATTCACCTCCAGCCCAGATGTAGGCTCCTACGTCTAGATGTGAGTGCGAGGCCCAGAACAGTGCGAGTCGGCACTAACTGAGATCTGTCTCCGTGTCTGCAGAGACTGGGAGGAGCAGTAGTAATGTGGGCTATATCTAGAGCCTTAGAGGGTTGTTAGTGTTTGATTTCATTGAGTCAGAGCTGACAGCTAGGCTCCTGGGAGCAGATGCAGTGTGCCGTGGGGCCAGCTGTGCTTAGGCCGGGGGGGGAGCAATAGGATGTGGTAGGACTGAAGTCGTCTGTTTTCTGAAAGTCATAGAAAGCATAGTAATCACAGAATGGTTTGGGTTGGAAGGGACCTCAAAGCCCATGTACTTCCAACCCCTTGCCATGGGCAGGGACCCCCCCCAGCAGCCCAGGCTGCCCAAAGCGCCATCCAACCTGGCCTTGGGCACTGCCAGGGATCCAGGGGCAGCCACAGCTTCTCAGGGCACCCTGTGCCAGGGCCTCAGCACCCTCCCAGGGAAGGATTGCTGCCTAATGTCCAATCTAAATCTCCCCTCTTATAGTTTAAACCCATTACCCCTTGGCCTGTCCCTCCCTGCCCTGGAACCAGCCCCTCTCCAGCTTTCCTGCAGCCCCTGCAGGTACTGGAAGGCCACAATTAGGTCTCCCCGGAGCCTTCTCTTCTCCAGGCTGAGAAACTCCAACTCCCTCAGCCTGCCCTCACAGGAGAGGGGCTCCAGCCCCCGATCATCTTTATGGCCTTCTCTGGACTTGCTCCAATGGCTCCATGTCCTTCAAGTAATGGAAGTGCCTTGTCCCAAATTTCCACCACTGTTGTCACTCTGGAGCTTCTCCCACTCCGAAGAGGAAACGATCTTATTTCGTAGAGAGGCACTTGCACGTGTGCTCCCAGCTGAGCCATTGCTTGTGCAAGTGGTGCTGGAGGTGGCACTGACCAGGATGTGACTTCTGTTCTTGTGTTTTCAGAGCACGGATCTGACAAGCACAGTGGGCTACGACAGCATCATTCAACATCTGAATGATGGCAGGAAGAACTGCAAAGAGTTTGAAGACTTTTTGAAGGAAAGGTATGGAGCTGCCTCTGAATCCAGGTTCGGTTGAACCTGGAAAGTGTGGCATTACTTCTACTCCTTGTATTTCCAGTTTGGTTTCTCTTGCATTTAACTGTCTGTTCTGTTAAAACACCTTTGATATTTGACTGATGAGGAACTTGTTTTCTTACACTGTCCTTTCCTTTCATGGCTAGGGCTGTGGTATGAAGTCCATGCCCGGGAATCCTCAGCTGTGAGACAGCAATGGTGCCCAGGCCTTGATGCTCACATCATTCGAACTGTCTTTTAAAAAGAAAGAGGAATCAGGAGCATTTTAAAGATTTCAGCCTTACCTGTTGGCAGACATCTGTACCGATGTGTTTGCAGCTGTTGGAGGCCTGCCCAGGCCACACACTCTCCATGAAGTTCACCTTGCAGTTCAGTTTGCAGATCAGGTGAAGACCTTGGCATAGAAGAGGCGCGGCTTTGTCCTGAATTCGTCTTTGTACATTATGGACAGCCAACAGATTTTATGTTAAAAAGAAGTGGTAGCATTAGATAGTGCATTTATTAATCAGAAAATATGACCTAAGTAGAGGTTCTGTGGCTACAAAAGTACAACTGAGATAGTCTGGCCATGTATTTTGACTTTATGGTTCACCTGGTTAGCAGTGGCTAAATATGAAGAGTGGTGTAAAACAACCCTGAATTAATGTAATTTTGGTATTGAGAACTGGAGGAAAAAACCTCTGAATACACAACTTGGTACAAAATAGCTTGGAACAAATGTAATGGGGATGAACAGGAGCAGAACTTGCAGTTAAGAGTGTCTAATGCACCTACATCTGTCTAGGCTGTAATCCCATGTTCCACGACAATTTGGGCTTTGTGACTGCCTGCGGAACCATCGGGAACTGTGTCCCACTCACCTGTGACAATGAAGAGAATGCAAAAAGCTTCCTCCACACCCTGTGCTCTGTTCCTCTTTGCTGTTGTAGGAAGTGTAGGTTCCTGCCGATGTGTCTAGCCAGGAGGAGATTAGAAGCTGGACCTGGGCTTGCTACTGACACCTCTCTCTGAACATGGCCCAGTTCTCCATGTACAGCATGACTGTTACACGGTCCCAGACATGGAGAACATGCCTGCTGGATTTCATGCCTTGTCCTAAAATGAAGTTCGTGGGAATATTGTTAGACAGACAAAAAGATCAATTTATAATCTTTATTTGTTCCATTTCCTTACAAGCTTTTGGAGTTTTTAAGGAGTTAAGTTAGGTGAACCCCACTGCTGAACTCTAGAAATCAACAACATAGGCATCTGCATCGGTGTGAGAGATACAGGCATTTTAGGAAGCTATTTATTTTATCCAGTAGACCTTCTAACACAGGCCTCTAGCAGTACTGGTTTCTCTCCACTGACTGCAGGCAGCTAGGGTGGCTTGCCTAGGTGGAGATACATACATTTGACCAAGCAACTCCAGCCCTCGTTGTCTGTACAGATTTCAAAGCAACTCCAGAAAGCTGATTGTTCTTAGATGGCAACACACAGGCTTTCTTCCCCACTGCCCCTCTTTCTTCCAAGAGAGGAGGATAATACAGTCTCTCACAGGTGTTATTTATGGCACCTCGGAAGATGTGGCCTCTTCTCCCTTAGATTTCCCCTAAGGACTGGAGATGAACAGGAGAGAGTACCTATTGCCTCATTTTAAAAAGTCCTGAAGAGCTGAAATGGCCCAGTTGAGCTTTGGGGGTGCATGTATGGTGGCTGAGTGGTCCTTGAGGTGCCTACTCCCTTCTCTCATGTTTGGTTTAAATCAGCCAAATCAGATTCAACAGTACTTTGTGTGGATAGACCAACAGATGCTGATGGCCGAGAAGCAGAAAATGTGTGATCACACGAGCCTTGTTCTCATAGGAAGCGGAGATAAAAACTACTATTTCTTCAGCCACCTGTCCACAGTTGGTTTGCAGAAGGTCAGAAGATAGGGAGGGTGTTGAGTACAGGTCTTGGCTTCTGCTGCAAACAAGTAGCAGTTTCTGAAATGGGAACTTCCTTTCATTTCCTCTTTCCTCAATAGGGCAATTATAGAAGAAAAATATGGCAAAGAGCTCATTAACTTGTCGAAGAAGAAGCCCTGTGGACAGACAGAGCTGAAGTAAGTGCACAGCCCTGCGTGTGTTTCACATTTATATGTGTCCTTGCTTGGAGCAGCAGAGGAGGAGGAGATGGAGGGAGGCTGTGAAAGACAAAACAGTGTTGAAACGCGATTGGGATGTTACCAGAAGGTGATCTGAAATCCATCTTGCAAATGAACGTTGCACGGTTGGGTTCGCCTTTGCCAATAATCAAGTTGGACACCACCAAGTCCCCACCAGCTGTAGACTAACTAAAGCATCGTAGATGCTCAGGCAAGACGTGGGCTGGTGGTTCAGCAGAGGGCTGAGGATCATGAGACCTTGGGTTCACTCCTGACTGGTTTTGTGGCCGGAGGGAAGTACAGGTACTTCCTTGGCTCAAACTATGCCAGTTATCAAGGCCCAGCATGTTACCACCCCGCAGGGGTGCTTTGGCCACTGTAGTTGGCTCTGTGAGTGGTTCTCCATTTCCCTAGTGACCCATGGCACCTTCTGCTTCCTCCTTTCTTTCTATACTTTATACATGCCTGATCCGATATTCTCTGATCATTTATTTGCAGTTTTATATTGAGGTGTCACATAAAATGTTTCTGAAATCTTTATTGTACAATATTAATAAGGAGAAATGTTCCCTACGTTTCCAACCGCTGGCCAATGCACCATGCAGAAGGTGTTCATATGCCCCAGGTGATACTTTTAGGAAGTTGCTTGAAGAAACATTTATCATGAAAGTCAGGATCTTAATAGCGTCCAGTGTTCAGAAAGATGTAAAGTAGATCTCAAACCAAGTGAGCTGTGTTATACTCAACGAGGCGGGAAAATCCAGAGGTGTAAAGAGGGTAAATAAACCTGCTGTGAGCTGCTTTGGCCGGCATCGCGTGAGGGACTTGCTGTCTGTTTTGGGAGAGGTGCTCTGCTGATGCCTGTGCCTGGCTGTGCTCTCCCACTCTTTTTAATGCCCTGCCTGTGTTTTTCAGCACGCTGAAGAGATCCCTGGATGTTTTCAAGCAACGTAAGTAATTCTTTGTTTTTGTCAGGGCACTTGGCAGTGCCAAAGCCTGCAAGCAACTGGTTGTGAAGAAAATCACAGAGAAACCTCTAAACCTGTCTGATGCTAGGATCAGGCATAGGCTGTCCTCCTGGCCTGGCTCCTCCCAGTGCGTGGGATTTGGGACCACGTGCTCCAGGGAATGAGTGGGAGAGGGCAAGCACAGGGCATCCTTTTGGGGATCCCATGGGCTGTCGGTGTTGGCTGCAGCTCAGAGGTCAGAGTTGCGTTGTACATCAGAAGTTGTGTGTGGGAACCTGATCTGGTTTGATGGACTGTCTCACTTTGCCCTCTTCACACACATTAGCAGCTCGAGTTCTGTGTTCAGTTTTGGGCCCCTCACTACAAGAGAGACATTGAGCTGCTGGACCATGTCCAAAGAAGGGCAACGAAACTGGTGATGAGTCTGGAGAACAAATCTTATGAGGAGTTGGTGGCGGCAAGTGATAGGACAAGGGTAAAACAGCCTCAGGTTGCACCAGAGGACGTTTAGACTGGATACTAGGAAAAACTTCACCAAAAGGGTTGTCAGTCACTGGAACAGCCTGCCAACGGAAGTGGTGAAGTCCCCATCCGTGGAGGTATTTAAAAGACATAGAATCATAGAATGGTTGGGTTGGAAGGGACCACTAGGATCATCTAGTTCCAACCACTCTGCCATGGGCAGGGACAATCTACACTAGACCAGATTGCCCAAAGACCCATCCAACCTGGCCTTGAACACTGCCAGGGATGGGGCCTCCACAACTTCTCCTCAACTTGTTCCAGGGCCTCACTACCCTCATAGTAAAGAATTTCTTCCTAATGTCCAACCTAAATCCCCCCTCTTATAGTTCATACCCATTACCCCTTGTCCTGTCACTGCACTCCCTAAGAAACAGCACCCACCTCCAGCTTTCCTATAGGTCCCCTTTAGGTATTGGAAGGCCGCAGTTAGGTCTTCCCGGAACCTTCTCTTCTCCAGGCTGAAGAAGCCCAACTCCCTCAGCCTGTCCTCATAGCAGAGGTGCTCCAGCCCTCAGATCAAATTTGTGGCCCTCCTCTGGACTTGCTCCATGTCTTTCCTGTACTGAGAATTCCAGAGCTGGATGCAGGACTCCAGGTGGGGTCTCAAAAGAGTGGAGTAGAGGGGAAGAATCGCCTCCCTCGCCCTGCTGGCCACACTTTTTTTGATGCAGCCCAGGACATGGTTGGCTTTCTGGGCTGCCAGCACACACTGCTGGCTCATAGAATCATAGAATCATTAAGGTTGCAAGGGATCTCAAGTATCATCTACTCCAACCATCCCCTTACCACCTATTACCCACTAAACCATGTCCCTGTCGGCTGCCCAGTACCATGGTGGGCCTCCCTAATGGGGCTCTGCCCTCCCAGCAGCTGACTGTTCATAGCTGCGGGCTTGAAACGGCTCTGGGGCTTGAATTGTGAGCTACAGTTTGGCTTAGCTCCCTTGATAAGCTTGCTGGGGTGGTATGGCACAGTATGGCTGCTCACCTTCAGCAAAACGAGCCTGAGAGTTCTTTAGCATTAGTTTTTCTGTGCTCCAAGCTGGTTGTCTGTTAGCCTGGGGCAATGCTTCCTTCAGGGAGCTGCTCCAGGGTACGATGTGTTGAAACTTGCCTGAATTTTTCTGGATGAGGTGGAGATGTGACTGTGCTTGTTTGAATAACTTTTCTTGATAGAGTTTTCTTAAATTGAAGGGCAGGCCCCGGCAGGACTGATCCTGCATGGGTAAGCACTGCTTGGAGGCTGCTTCAGAAGTGCTGCTGCTTTTGAATGTTTCTGCAAGGGGATGTGTGATGTGGGGTCAGTTTTTTGTCAGCTACAACAGTTGACTTGAGCGACAGAGTCTTTTTAGAAATATATATATGTATTTTTAAATTTTTGTTTTCTTTTTAGAGATGGACAATGTGGGACAAGGTCACATCCAGCTGGCGCAAACCCTTCGTAAGGAAGCAAAGAAAATGGAGGACTTTAGGGAAAAGCAAAAACTTCATCGGAAGAAGGTCAGGCGCTGCAGGAGCATGCGCCTTCACTGCAGGGTGTTGATCCTGCCCTGGTGATGGGCTGCTCCTGGCCGGTGTGCCCCACGGTGCCTCAGGCCCCTCTGTGTCCCTGGTGGCTGCTGCTGCCGGGAAGTCCTGAGCTCCTTCCTATGTGTTGCAACCCTGTCGGTGAACTCTGTGGCAACCTCTGACTTCCTTCTCACTGCCATTGTGTTGTCCTTTGGGTGCTTTTTGGGGCCAGCGGTAGCGGGGCCTCAGCTTCAGGGTCGCCAGCTTCAACCAGAGATATTTTGAAAGCATATATATAGCACTGTATGATCTCCATAGGGTCTGCTAAAATCAGCAAGCTCTTTAAGTTCTTCTGGCTTGAGATTCCTTTGTCTGGAAAATGAGGGAAAACTGCTAGAACCAGAAGCTGGTTTGGATCTACCTGAGGGGAGCAGGCTTCCCAATTTTGCAGACCCTATGGAGGATGATACAGTACTATATATTGCTAGGATATCCTTTGGATACACAAATGAAAGCTTAGATAGAACCATAAAAGATGGGTTTTGTGAAGATGCTTTGGGTGGATGAAGGTCCTTAAACCCCTCTCAGTCTGGTCTGTGCCTCTTCCTTTCCTAAGCTTTGTAGTCCATCCTGGAGCTTCAGTGGTCAGTGACGTGCTGAATCGGTGTCTGTTGTCTTCACAGATAGAGCTGATAATGGAGGCCATTCACAAAAACAGGAATTTGCAGTACAAGAAGACCATGGAGGTAAGACAAATGTCCTGCTGTTTCTTGCTGTAGGGGTTAATGCTGCTAATATGCACACTCATAGTGCTGGGGCAGACTTAAAGGTGAGGGTCTTCCTCCTCTCCTGCATCTCTCTACATCGTGCCTGCATGAGCGGTACGCAGGGTTTGCTGAGAAAAACTGAAGAGTACGCTAGGGACGCGGCCGGTGGTAGCCTTGCAGGGTTGGATATGAGTGATTTAGATGTCATGGATTCAATTGCCACGAGCTTTTCATCCCAAACGAAGAGCAGCTTGTCTTGTGAGGTCAATTTTGCCCAAGCAGAAAGGCATCCAGGACCTTGCATGCTGTCCTCTGGTCTACTGGCAGCCTGTGATTTCCTCCAAAGCCTCCCATGTGAGCTGCATTTGCTTCTTGTTGCTTGCTGACCTGCTCCTGCCACGTTTGGTGGCTCTTCTAGGCCAAGCGGCTCTACGAGCAGCGCTGCAGGGATAAGGACGAGGCGGAACAGGCTGTGCACCGCAATGCAAACCTGGTGACACAGAAACAGCAGGAGAAGGTACGGAGAGGTGGGTGGCCATGGGGCTGGTGAGAAAGGGGTGTCTCTTCTTGCAGCTCTCCTGCCTCATGGCTCTTCTCCCAGCTCTGGGTTTTGGGGTGAGATGGGAGGGCTGGTAATGTTCCCCACTTGGGCTGCAGTGCTGTCAGTGATGTGCCAGGGGTCTCCTCTACCTTTCTTCTCTCTCCCACTTCTGGCAGCTGTTCCTGAAGCTGGCTCAGACGAAATCAGCTCTGGAGGACTCTGGTGAGCATGGAAAAGCAGCGTTTGGAGGGTGAGGGGAGCATTTCCTGGGGCAGAGGGTTGTGAAGCCATGGTATGGCTCTTGGTGAACTCTAGCTCTTGGGTCAGGTGCGGCTCCTCAGAAACACATGCCCAAGATATTGGAGGTAGACACCCACCCTGAAGAAGCATGCATGGGCCCACCAAGTCTACTCCCCCAGCACAACCCTCTGCCTTGCTGCGTGGCTCTGTGTCCCCTTGCTGTGTCCACCCACAGCCAAGCTCAGACACTGCTGCTGCTTTCTCCCTGACATCCCAGCCATTTCAGGCTTCACATACTACCTTCTCGCAAAGGTGTTTGTTTTTTTTTATCTAATGTTAATCAGATGACAATGTGATTTCCCTCACAGACAGAAGTTACCAGCAGAGCGTTTCCACACTGGAGAAGATCCGGGAAGAATGGCAGACAGAGCACATCAAAGCTTGTGAGGTAAATGACCCAAAATGCCTTCACACGGCAGTGTGGTCCACTGGATGTCCATTCCTCGCTGCAGGGATTAGGGACGGTGCAGATTTGCCTTCTCCTCTGCATTCCCCTGGCAGCGAAGCAGCAGGATGTGTTGCAGCTAACCCTATGTGTTTCTCACACTTCGCTTCCGGATTCATGGTTCCACTACTTCAAGGTGGTTTTATAGAATCACAGAATGAATCATTGAATGGTTTGGGTTGGAAGGGACCGCAAAGCCCATCCAGTCCCACCCCCCTGCCATGGGCAGGGACACCCCCCACCAGCCCAGGCTGCCCAAAGCCCCATCCAACCTGGCCTTGAGCACTGCCAGGGAGCCAGGGGCAGCCACAGCTTCTCGGGGCACCCTGTGCCAGGGCCTCAGCACCCTCCCAGGGAAGGATTGCTGCCTCACAGCTCAGCTCCAGCTCCCCTCTTTCAGTTTAAACCCAGTACCCCTTGTCCTGTCCCTCCCTGCCCTGGAACCAGCCCCTCTCCAGACTTTCTGGAGCCCCTGGAAGGCCACAATTAGGTCTCCCCAGAGCCTTCTCTTCTCCAGGCTGAAGAAGCCTAACTCCCTCAGCCNATGAGGGTGTCACGAGAGTAGAGTAGAAGGGAAGAATCACCTCCCTCGCCCTGCTGGCCACACTATTTCTGATGCAGCCCAGGACCCGGGTGGCTTTCTGGGCTGCCAGCGCACACTGCTGGCTCATGGTGAGCTTCTCATCACCCAGCACCGCCAAGTCCTTCTCCTCAGGGCTGCTCTCCATCCATTCTCTGCCCAGCCTGTAGTTGTGCTTGGGATTGCCCCAACCAACGTGCAGGACCTTGCACTTGGCCTTGTTCGGCAGTTTGCACAGGCCCACCCCTCCCTGGATGCCTGTCCATGTCCCTCTGGATGGCATCCCTTCCCTCCAGCATGTCAGCCGCACCACACAGCTTGGTGTCATCGGCAAACTTGCTGAGGGTGCCACTATTTTTCATTATTATTTTTTTCTTCCACCACCTTTTGAAATTGACAGAGTCGATTAATGCAGTAAGTAGTGATGTTTTTGCCCATTTCCTGCTTGCACATTCAGTCTGGCCATTGTCTTGAACAGTCACAGTCACCGTCATGGTCACAGTCATGGTCACCTCTGCACCCCTTGTGACTGAAGGCCAGTAAATGGTATAGCTGCCGCAGCACCCAGCAGACTCTGAAGCTCTGAAAGACTTTAAAAGACTTTGCAGCAGAGGCTGGTGGTGGGCTGGGGATGCAGGCTGGGTGGAGCCATCCCCACATACTACAAGCCCTTTGCCTTGTGTCTCATGGACAATGTGGTAATGTCAGAACCCCTGCGAGTGATTATATCAGCCTAAAGCAGACTCATAGCGAAGTGGTTCTAGCATGTGCTGGGGAGGTCCAGAGCTGGCAGTGAGAGGACTGTGCAGCTCCTCTGCTGCTGAGCTGTGCCTTGCAGCCGCCTGTGACCATGGGATCATAGAATCGACTGAGGTGGAAGGGATCCATAAGGACCACCAGCCCAACCCCTGGCCCCACACAGGCCCAGCCCCATCACAGCAGATGACTGAGAGCGTTGGCCAGACGCTGCTTGAACTCAGCCCAGCTCGGAGCGGTGACCACTGCCCTGGGGAGCCTGTGCCAGGGCCCCACCACCCTCTGGGGGAAGAACCTTCTCCTGATCTCCACCCTAACCCTCCCCTGGGGCAGCTCCAGGCCATTCCCTGGGGTTCTGTCGCTGGGCCCCAGAGGGAGGAGATCAGCGCCTGCCCCTTGGCTCCGCCTCGGGAGGAAGCTGGAGGCCGCCATGAGCTCTGCCCTCAGCCTCCTCTTCTCCAGGCTGAACCAGCCCAGGGCCTTCAGCCTCTCCTCACACGCCTGCCCCTCCAGACCCTTCCCCACCTTTGTTCCCTCCTCTGGACACTCCCCAACAGTTTTATGCCCTTTTTGTGC
>VWZZ01005775.1:135312-148802 GCA_013399095.1 Psophia crepitans | reverse complement strand
CGGGCGGTGGGGACGGGGAGTGAGAGGTGACGGGGGAAGCTGCCCGCATCTGGGTGCAGCCGAGCCCGTGAGGGCACCCTGCTATAGGGGGCAGGGGGCAAGCTGAGGGGGGACAGGGGTGTTCCCGTATGAGGGCGCAAAATGAAGCACGCGGGGTTGCTGTTGAAGGAGATGGGGTTCAAACATCACCCCGCAGCTGCACAGCATCACAAGCGTCTCTGCGTATTTTCGGTGCCTGGAGAGGCAGGTCTGCGTGTCTTCCCTGTTCTGAACGTCTGTGTATGGCTTGGTGCAGTCAGATAAACTCCACTGCTCTTTCTCCTCCTTTCTCTGTTTTTTTTTTTTTAATTTAACTCGGGTGACTTCTTAGCTTGCCAAAGTTGGATACAATAAATATTTCACTGTAAGCAGCCTTAAGGATTCTCTATTGCCCTTGTTTCCATTTTTAAGAGTTTTACTGTAGCTTGTTCCCGACAGGGTTGAAAGTTTCAAACTTTTCCCATAAAGCAGTTTGAGAAGCACTTTTTTGTCCCCTCAAACTTAACCCATTTGATGTAAAGACCAGAAATCTAGTCAAAACCAGCAGAGCTACCATTGCAGCGACTGAAATCACGACAGTGGATCTGATAGTCCTGTGAATTCTTTTCTTGTGGTGTCGAAAGGATCCTTTTGTATGAATTGCTGTTTATTGTTTACATGTGAAAACACAGTTGCACAAGTTCAGCCGGCTGGCTTTACGTGCAGGTACTCCCCGGCTGGCCTTGCTGCCAACAGAGAGAGGAGTGCCTTCCTGAGGCGCTGTGCCTGATACCCGTGTCCAACACGCGTGGTCTGGAGGTGCTGCTCACACGCATCTACCATAGAAGGAGCTTAGAAAATCATTTAGGCTCAAAACTTTGACCTTTCAATGACTAAAACTAGGGAGTCCTGTCCCATTCAAACCTAGGTGTAGTGCCGTTCCACCGGCTGTGACCGTTGCCCAGAAAATGCACAAACCGGACAAACAGGAAGCTTTTCCTGTTCCGTGTCCCGCACATGTAGGTGAGGTATGATTGTGGGAACCTTAAGGCATTTCTAAGCTTATGAGAACAAGTGTAATAAGTTAGAAACTGCTGTGTTGAATATTCTTTACTGTAAGCCAAGCCATTTTATTATTATTCTTCCTTAGCAATGTGTCGTGGAGTTAAATGATCAATCTAACTTTAATAGTTCTTAATAAATAAGTTTTAACTAATAAAGTTATCTATGAATGGAAAAAACCCACACCAAAACCTACCAGGAAAAGAAGAGAATGGTAAACATATTTAACCTTTTTTTTCCTGGTATTTTCCTCCAATTTGTTTCTTCTGAGCTCAGCTGGTGTATAAAAGGAGTTAATGATGATAATGAGCTTACATTTACTGTGCCTTTCTTCCTGAAGAGTCCCAAAGGGCATTGCAAACAGATATGATAAATTCACTGCTTGTTCTTAAAGGATACTGAGGAATATTGCTTCTGGCTTTTATATGGAAAGAGCAGACAGCAGTTAGCAGACATATTGCCCTGCTGCTTACTTCTGCAAGAAATATGGATCACGAAGAAGAAGGTTAAGCAGTGTTTGGTTTACGTCACTGATCCTTTAATGGTGAGATAAGAACCGAGTCATGCACAGGTTTTCCAGTGTCAGCATTCTACCTGCTTTATAATAAAGAAAATTGATTTTTAAACACAAAAACAGTCTTGTAAATTATTATTCTCTGCTTACATTTTGTCACATTTCTCTTATTTCATTAAGTAATTGGCTTGTTATAAAGAATTGTAGCTTGTAGCCATGTAACCACCCTGCCTTGAATGGAGGAGCTTGTTTTTATACAGGCATGATGGAAGTGTTCTTCTGGGCTTTTGTCTTGCTAAAACATTTACATCAAAGAGGAATGATTGTTCCTAGAGGTTTCTCATTGTGATACAGTTTTGTGTAGAGTTAGGTGTATCTGCACCTCACTGTAATTACCTAATTCTGCCAGCCTAAAAAGGTTCTATTTTGCTTGCTTTAAAAACAGTTAATTTGCCATTATGATAGTCCCCTGTTTACTATCGCTGCCCTGTCCAATGCTGAAAGTTAGTGTCTAGAGGTTACATTTTTCCAATTTCTTTGGTCTCGAATATTTAATTGAAATTTTGCTGCAGTTCATCTAATTTCTGAGTTTTGGGTTAGGTTTGTTTGTTTGTTTGTTTTTGTAGAAAGGTGGTTTGTTGGGTGGTTTTTTTTGGGTGGTGGTGGTGCATATGTCCTGTGTCTTTCAAATAATTTTTGTACTTCTGTGATAAGATTTTCCTTTAGGCTAAAGCTCCTACTCTGCCATAGTCTGATACAGCCTCCAGTTCATTCAGGCTTTCACAACTCATAGTGTGCTGCTCTCCTAGAGGACTTGTACATATTTTGACATACTTTCTACCATTTCATGCATCAGCCTGGATATAGTCTCACAAACTACAAGCTGACATTTGTATTTCTAACACATTCAAAAAAAAAAACAAAAAAACCAAATCCCCCAAACCTATTTTTCTCTCTTAGATGAGGGAACAAAAATTCAGATATGTTTTTGCAGCCAAAATCTATAAAAGGAAAACCAATAAACATGTTCCTACATGAAAAAAAAAAAGACATTTTAAAGGTTTCCAAATACATTCATTCTTTTTTATTGGTGTTCTATGATATCTCAGCTATGATAAAGAAATCAATAGGCTTTCAATGCCTGCAATGTTGGTTTTCTGAGATCTCCAATATTCATTATCTTAATAAGTGATACTCTTAGCCTGAAAACAGTACTGTGTTGCAGCTAGAAGGGATTATTGCTGTACTTTTTACCTCTCCTCAGGGTTCATATTCAACAGTTTGTCAACGAGGAAGAAAAAGAGTATATTTCCAAAAACAACTTTTCTTTTTTGGTTCTAAACTATGGTGTGCTCAGCTACCTTACACTCCACTCAACTTCCTTGCTTAGACAAATGTAACAGGACAACTTTTTTCATATAGGAAAAGGACTGATTTGTTTATGCTGTCTTTTTACATCTCACTGGGTTTTGATGTGTATTACCTTGTCACAAAAATCTGAGTTCAGAGAGAACATAATTTCTGTGATGTGGTATCACTGGAATTTTTATTGCAGACAGACCAAAGCCCCCTAATCAATGGAAGGACTTCTGTTATTTAATTCAGTTGCTGAGTCAGGCTCTGTAATAATAAATAAATGTTAAAAAGTTCAAAATTCAAAAAGGAATTCAAAGTGTAATGATAATATTGGGAATTCCTTGTAATTACTATTCTGATTCTGCATTTATTGACATCCTTTAGGAAAGCTTATGATGGCTCCTGAGTATAGATTGCTATTCCTGTCTAGTTTCACATTTTAAATTAAAACACTTTTCCTTTTAACCTTTCTCTTTTGCTGAAGTTTGAGTTCTGTTTTAAAGGATAAGCATCAGTGCTCTTGTCACATAGTCCAAGTAGATTTGTTGTTTCAGGTATCCTTGTTTTGAAATATAAGTACCAGCAACCCTTCTATTACTATTAGTAATAAAAAGACAAGTGATCTATATTACATGGAAAACTAAAATGTGGCTGATCCTTGCATTGCTGCTTTTCTGTCCTATTTCATCCAAAGGAGAACAATATATAGACTAACAACATCGATCGTTGGGGAGAAAAGTCATCAGTTCTTTTTTTAAGGTGTATTACTTGGGGAATAAGTTACATTTATATCATACGGAGCTGTGGGAAAGAGTATCTATTATTAGTGCAGATCCTTGACAGACCACAGATTAAGACAGTGATGGTGAAGCTACATGAGTCATGTCCATCCACATGAAATCATTCTATTCTGGACTCTCATGTTAGCATCGCCCCTTATACCTCTGATCATCTTCACAAGCTTCTGTGCAGAAAGTGTTCAAACAGATAAAAGGTCTCAATAAACTACAGTACTAGAGGTGAGATGCACAGGCTTCTTTTTTTCTTTGCCTTTTAACTTTGATTTTAACCCTGTAATCCGTAAGAAATGTAGAAGGGCAGTAAGAGTCTTGAGAACACAAGTTAAATCTTTACAGGCTTTTAAAATGGTAGCTGGTGTCAGCTTTCAACCTAACAGTGATTTTTCTGAAGCATCCACCATGGTGAAATTCTTCTGATCATTACATTTCAGAGAATTCCTAGATATTTTTTGTTTATTGTTTTTATTGGCATTTTTTGGTGTGGTGGTTTTTGTTGGTTTTTTTTTTCCTAGATGCTTTATACAAAATATTTTTTCTTATATTTACCAGAGTCCTTTTACATTCCCCATGCACAAAAATGGCCACCTTAGTTCCTTCATCTCCAAGTTTGACTATTTCAGCTCATTTGGATTGGAGCTATAAACCCTAAAAAGCACAAACCAGTATTCAGAGCTTCAAGTCAGACTGCCCTTGTGATTCAGATAACCACCAGGAACATTGCTCCAGTTAGCCACTACTTGTCCTAGATTGTTATTTAATGCAAAACTGAAGTTCAGGGTAAATTAAGACCTGAACTGTGGTGACTTCTAAGTTTTGTTCCATGAACTGAGGAAGATCTCTGAGGCCACAGCAAAGGTTTCACAATTGGTATGGAGAACCTGATGGAAGAATGAAAGCTCCACCATTTCTGCTTGAAACTGTGCTGAGAAATTCCAAAGAGTCAGCAGTAGTTCACAGATCCAAAATGTTCTGGAAACACTGCTGTGCTTAGGATGACCCAGATTGCCCAGCGTAGCAGCACCTCCTCCAGCCCCACCTGCAGTCCAGCCCAGACTGGGTATATCACAGGGTGGCAGAGGCAGCCAAACAGAATCATAGAATGATGGAATGGTTTGGGTTGGAAGGAACCTCAAAGATCATCTAGTTCCAACCCCCCTGCCATGGGCAGGGACACCCTCCATTGGACCAGGTTGCCCAAAGGCATCCAGGTTGCCATTGCCCGGGTTGCCAAATGGCAACTCAGTTGCTGGTTTGAAGAAGCTGGTGCAGCTATAAAGAGACATGAAGAAGATGAGGGGAAAGGGAGCTGAGACAAAGAGGGAGAGAAGTCAAGAAGTCTGGCAGAAAAAAAAAAGTCATGAGTGAGGAAGAAGGGATTTTCTTGAGACAATATAAGGAAAGAACAACAGCTTAAAGAATAAAAGGGAAAGAGAGAGACTGCAATGTAGAGGCTGCCTCATCCCTTGAAAGCATGGAGCAGACAACTTTAGATGATTTGTCCCTAGCTCCTCTTATCTCCTAGTGTTGTGGTCTCTGTCTCTCCCCCTTCTGTGCATCTCAAGACTTTTCCCTAGTTCAGAATGCTAGGATGTATTTAAATAGAAACACTTAAAAACTCATATTTCCTGCACACACAGAGGATTTTCTCCCTTCCTGTGCCACATTAAACTACTGAATACGCAGCCCGAACATACATTAGCTTTTGTGTCCAATGAAGGGCACTCCAAACCCCCACACCTATGCTGCCCTTCGTTCCCAAGGGTAAGTGTAGACCATTGCTTTGCCTATACAAGATATTTGTTTTTCTGTTGTCGGGTCTCCCTCCTCCAATGCAGTATCTTGCTGCTGTCTTTTTACGTACTGTTGTGTTTTTTTTAAAGTTAGAGCTTAGTTCGTTATTTTCTGCCACTTGAACGTTACTCCAACTGCAGTTTTATCTGCAGAGCTCATTTACATGCTGTTTACCTTTTCTTCCAGCTTATTAATGAAGTTATTAAAACAAGAAACAACTTCATACCTTGCAGGAGACCCACTGCACACTTCCCCACAACTTAGTGCAATCCACTGCCGTTTCTTATCAGCCAGGGTTTGCGATCCTTCAACCTGTTTTCAATTTACATGACAGTGCTTACGTCCAAAGCAATTTGAATTCATTTTGGGAGATTTAGTGAGACACTGTATTAAATCCTTTATTAAAATCATGCTGTGTATCTTTCATCCAGGATTTCTGCAGTTCTATCAAAAAAGCAATCACGTTTCCTTGGCACGACATGTTCCTTATGAACCCATGCTGCTTATTGCTTATCGTTTCATTATCCTTTGAATGTTTAGAGGACTGTTTTGGGGTTGTGGGTTGGTTTTTTTTCCGTTTATTTTCTTTTTCCCCTCAGCAACTGTTCTGTTCTTCCACGTTACAGAATATGCTTGAAATTAGACTCCTTGTTTAATAAACTGCTCTTCTTCCCTTTATTGATGTTTGAGGCTATATGCTATATGACTTTTCAGAAATAATTTTTGGAGGCTTAGCACTTTCAGTGTGTACTCAGAGATGCCTTTAACCTGAGCTAACTGGCTGGATAGAACAGTTTTTCTTACTTGCGTGCTATCAACAGCATTTATTTGTTTATTTATTTATTTATTTGCTGACAAATCTCTGCTTTCAACAAGAACAGAAAATAAATACATGTATCTGGGAATCATGAGTTTTGCCCACCTTTCTCCTATCAAAATAGCCTTACTTTTCGACTATGTTTGCTTTTATTTTATATCTTTTAACAATCCCCTTTGGTATCATTAACTTGTTCCTGGCTTTATCCTGAAAGCCACTGAGTACTTCGACCATGGTCTGACTGAATTGTAAGAATATATTTACTTTTCATGGCTGAAGTCATCATGCAGCTTTTTTCTGGGGAATGTTCATACATTCAGGTTAAACACAAGATTTTATGCTTTGCTGTTGCTCATGCAAGTCATCTCCTATAGTTCATCTTTTCCCTGAATACTACCCCACTCTGTATAGTTTGTTTGCTTTCTTCTTCATAAGTAAATACATCACCCTGGGGAGAAGAGTTATTTAAAACTGTATGATATATTTAATACACATTCTCCCTTTCGTGTCATCTTTGTTCTCAGTTAAGCACAGATCCAGAGTGGTTAAAATTGATGAGAATATTCCAATTCACTGAAAGGAATCTTGGATCATACCCTTAGTTGTCAAATCTCATATTTTGTTTTAACTTGAGGTCCTCTCTTCTATTTTTGGGGGGGGATTGGTTGGTTGCATGGTTTGGTTTTTCCTTCTCTTTTATTTTTTTCCTCTCTCCCTCTTCTGTATCCCATGATAAATGGATAGCTTCTGAAGGTTAGCAGTGAATAGGGAGATCTACTAGCTGGATCTCAGCAGCTGGAGGGGTATTTTTTGTGTGCCCTTGTGAGGGCATATCTGTTAACTCTTTTAGATGTAGTTTGATTTTCTGTATTAGCATGATTTCCCATATTTGTTTTAAAGACTGAAATTTTTGTCCTCTATAGCGTTGTTCCAATTTGCCAGCACCTCTTAATGAGGACATAGTATAAAGTCACTGGTAATGTCAGCAGGTTGTTGAGGAGAAGAGGCAGTCAGGGATGCCAGCTCCTCTGTCAGTGGTCTTTTGAGTCACAAATGTCCTGGACCAGACAAGACTTCTGAGGGTGTTGGTGAAAGTAGTGCTGTGGACTGTCATCTGCAGCCCTCCTTCCTCCTGAGGGGTGTCACAGAGCCAGCCTAGATGGCAATTTTCTTATATCAGGAAAATCTCTCTTGGTTTATTTTAGCTGCTTTTTAGTATGTGTACTTTATAGCATAAAGAGACAAAAAAAAAAAAAAAAGTTCAAGGATCCAGTCTGGTCACTGTAAAAAGCTTTAGAAATGTGTTATTGACCTCCCAAAAAACTTAATTCCATGAGAGCCTGAACAACAGACAAAGCTATAAGTTTTCCAGAAGGAAAATTTATTATTGGCTGGAAGAAGTGATTAAAATATTTTTAAAAAATAGTAATTAAAAATCCACCTAATAATCTAGAATCCCCTTTTAAATAACTACGGTTCAAAAGAAAGCTAATGGCATTTAGTTTTCTCTCTGCTTTTACTTACGGACTGTAAGTTAAGAATTATTATAGTCTAATCATGAAATGAATGTTATCTGTTTTGATATGCTTATTTTCTTGCTCTTGGCAGCCACTGTCAAACTGTATTTCATTTGAGTGCTGGCAAAATGTTAGCTTACTGCAGTGAAACACATATGCATTTCATGTGAAACACACATGCACCGTATCGGCTGAGCCTGGATGAACTGCACCTCGCTGTGAGCTAAGGCATCTGTCATGTCCCCTCCAACATTACAAAGGTAAGGGACAGCAGGAGTGATTTATGTGAAGAATTAAAAAAAAAAATATATGTTTAATTAATATTTTAAATAGGAAGGGCCGTGTTTTTATGTTTGTGAAGACCCTTCCTTTTGTTTTTGAGACTGAGCCCCTCTGACAAGCACTCGTAGTTCAGCTCGAGCCACCCACTTGAGCCTTGCTTAAAATGAGGGGCTGCTGTTTCTAAGCTCTTGCAGGGAAGGCTCTGGCTGGAGCCAGGAACCAGAGCACAGCTCGAGCTGCCAGCTTGTTAGCGTGAGAATCCTGCCTTCGTTGAAGTCTTTGAATTAATGCGTTCAGACAGACAGATGTGAGACTCCACGTGTGGGGGAAGGGGTCTCTTGTCGGAGGGCCCTGGAGTGTTCTTGGTGGCAAGAGTAGCTTTATTCCCTGAAAAATACAGGATGGTGAGGGAGCAACTGTGAAGGAAGGCTGGCAAAATGAGAGGAAAAGTATAAATATTGCAGGTATTTTTGTGCTGGGAAGAAATGTGCAGCAGCTACTCTGAGTCCATCCAAGAAAACCCTGTGCTTTCCTTATGTCCACTGTATAGATCTTAACCTAAAATGAGTTCCCAGCATCTCAGTAGAGGAATGTTGCCAATGCATCGTTGCTAATGGAAGGGATCTGAGTCTCCCATGAGCCATCACTTCAGGAGAACTGATTTTTTTGGGGTAGAAGATTTGATAAAACACCAGATCTGTCATAGCAAATCCATCAAGATTATCCCCTGCACACTAACTTTGCTGCTATGCTATCACAAATAAATAATATCAAATAAAATCTAAACATCTTCATCAAGCACTTATAAATTAGGGGATACCCTCTGGGACACAAGTCACAGTATGAGTATTTTGCACTAAAATATTTACATATTCTGTGGCATCTGTATAGCACAAGAGGGTATAATCGTGAGTAGCATTTGGAATGAAATTGTGCACATAGAAAAGCAAATGGAAATGTTACACAGTATTTTGTAGAGTGCTTATAAAATTGTTATGGGAATACAAAAATGCATAATGCTGATATCCTGAAATCCATGTGATAGATTTTTTGTAGAGATTGCATAGTCCAATTTAATATTAATTACATTTTTATAATGCTGTATGTTGTAAATGCACATATGCATACGTACCGTTCCACACAAACACGTGCTCTGTCATGCTTACTGAAGTGTATGTGTCACACTTTCTATTTTGTGTTGTATGTTAATGCTAAAACCAGGAAAGTAGAGGCGTATTTTCAGTCTAAATTCATAACACTGGGAATGGATAAATGGGAACAGATGTGATGTAGAAGGAATTTTATTCCGGAGGGCTGTCATAACAGAATTAAGCTATCCAGCTGACTTCATATTTGATGGTAGAAACTTTCAGCAGTGGGTGGTGTATGAGCACCGAGGCACACCAGTTTAGAGCTCAGTGAGTAGTTCTTAAATATAGTCAAAGTAGAGCCTGGTGAAAGATTTAGAAATAATAAGCAGCAGCTGATGCAAAAAATTTGCTGGGTGGACATAATGTGTCACAATAGCCCATCACACTGAGATAATGTACAGCTGCAATGACGTCAGCTGCCCTATCAGGAGTCCTGTGATGGGGTCTTGGAATAAAGCAACTGAATTAAAATAATAAAAAAGGCTCTGTTAGCATACGCACTGTGGTGATAGGCTGGGGGCTTTAGAGTGCTCTCTTGGGGTGTGTGACCTCTGCCAAGAACACGGATATTCCCAGGTTTGGGGATGAATAACTCCTGATACATTCAGTATCTTTCAACATTTCCCATGGAGCAGGCCCTGCAGCTACCATGCCAGAAAGATACATCTTGCATCATCAGCAAAACAGTAATATTCTGTCCTGTGTTTAGTAATAACCTAAGAGACTTCGTATTTACAGCATGGGAAATGGGACAGGAAGAGAGCCTTGAAGGTGCCACATTTCAAATTCCTTTACTGTGAAACATAATTACCCAGCAGAGCCAGTTATCTCCCATTTTTTAGACAGCTGGAAAAGGAAGGATGCTCTTATGGGTAAGACCTTGGGAGATACAAGCTCAGTAGCTGGTTCTGAGAGAGGTCTTTAGTGTGCCCTTTAGTAAGTGCTTCAACTGGCCACTAAGTGGTACCCCTTATTTACAAGAGGATCGCTATTTTTGGTCTTCTAATTGTCTTGATATTTCTAGGCCCTTGGGGATGTGACTGAGTTGCAGCAAAACACCTATGAAGTGTCAAACACACGACATTCTAATGCTGTTTGGACCTTTGTGCACTACCAAGATGCAAATAATGAACGTGATTAAGACTACTGGAGAACAGCTTTAGGAACATCAGTCACTTCCTCTTGTTGCTAAAATGAAATATTATGGATTAGAAATATTATTTATTTAAAAATTCCAGGAAAATCTAAACAATATTAAACTTTTTTTAGGGACAGGACAGGTAATGACACCAGTAATTAATGCTACCTTTCAATTTAATTCCAGAGTTTTTCCATTTCCCTAGAAACTGGCAAAACTGAGTAGAATTATTTGCTTCACACTGAATTTTTAAGCTAATTTCTTGGAAAATTTCAGGGTAGAGTATTAAGAAAAAAATCCAGTGTTTTGATCACTATGAAATGCTGACACCTGTTTCCTCTGGAAGCTTGCAAGCAGAAGCTTGAAAAGTATTGCGGAAAGGCAGAGAAAGAGGAGGTTCCATTTTGTTATTTCCCTCAAAAGTTATTCCCCTTGAGCTGGGATTCTCTCTGTGAGATGCCTGGTGCACATCCTGTTTTCATTGCAGACGCTCCAGTGCTCTGACCAAACCATACACATGGCAGCACCAGTGCTTTGTGCACTAAACATTCACCATCCCGCGGGAATAGCACCAAATCAGGACTTTGTAATTGCTCCTCCCGATTGCGGGTGCTATGGAGATGTATCTGGCTGCAGAGGCAGTGAGCAAAAGGAAGGAAATTCCTTCTACTACCATTCATATTCTTACTAATCTCCCTGCTCTAACCAGAGACCAGAAAAGAATTGGAAAAGAATCTCAGTAGCAGAAAAGAAAGGAAGGAAGACAGGAGTTTTGCAGGGGAGACATCTAGGGGGTGCAGAACTGAGTGGAAAGGACCATGAGGTTGAGGGAATGACAACTCACGGGTCTGGAGAACGGGGAAATGGGGCAGGAGACTGGGAGCTGACAGACAAAAGAAGAGATGGAGAAGGTCTGGATGGGATGGGAAGAGGCTGAGCAAAAACTTCTAGAAGCTGGAGCTGAGCTCAAGAATCCCAAATCTCGGCAGCCATTTGCTGTGCAAAACAGTGCTCTTAAATCCCCTTTCAATGGGAAAGCTTTACAGAGGATGACAGCCTTCTACTAGGAGTAAAACGAATGGGGCTTATTTTGCCAGCAGGCTTCCATGTTTCCCAAACTCTCTGATCTGCAGATTTGAAAAGACTCCAAATTGGATGCGCACTTCATTGTGCACTTCCAGGAAGAGCAAACGACCTAAATGATGACTGCCTATCCATGGCACATGGCCATGCGTTCCAAAAGCCCATTTCTTACAGTAGGCCACTTCTGGAGTTTAGGAGAAGAATCCTCACCTTTCTAGAAGAGATGCGCTTTGAATATGAGGCTATTTTATAGCACTCACATAGTCTCGCTAAAATTTACAAAACTTTGCCTGGCAGCAACCGCACATATTCATATATTTCAGACTTCTGAAGCAACATTTGAAGTGAAGTTCTATTTTAAGCATGAGCAAGATGGAACCGAGTTTAGTGTACCTAGCATCAGCCACATTTCAGTCAGACAAGGGCAAAATTTCTGATCAGGAAATTATGGGACCATAAATTTTCAGGCTTGCCTGAATCAAAGCCCGTTCAACTGATTTTACTTCAGCTTTCCAGAATTTCTCATGGAGACAGACCATGCAGATCTGAAACACCAAGGGAGCTTGATATAGAGCTCTGAGTAATGCAGGAGACAAGCTTGAACAAAAGCCACATGTCATAGTTAACAAGAACTGTTACAACACACAGTGTGGTGTAGCACAAATGCAAAGTGTAGTGGAGGGACAAGTAAACCTATGCTGACTGAGAATATGTTCCTAAGGAAGGTATGGTGGTGTAATTAATCATTTTATCACTCACAGACAGGCAAATCATCAGAAGATGACAAAGAAATGGGGCCAGGACATCACTTTCAGTCGCCAACACAGGCAAAGGGAACTGGGACACACAGCGTAGAGGAGAAGAAAGGAAAAATCTCCTGCAGTCTCATGCAAAACTTTTAGCAAACCACAGGGAACAAATAGGAACTCCTTAGTCTTAACCCGTCCCCTTAACCCATGCCTCTGTGGTGTCTCTGCATCCTCACTCTCTATTCAGGTCTCTCAGTTGCTCAAGAAAGACACAAGTATTTATGTTAAAAATGTTCACAGAGAAAATGCTCCACTTAGAAATTATTTCAGCCAAAAATACTGGTTTCAGCCCTCCACAGATACAGTAGTATTCCAGAGGCAAATATCCTCTTGTTTTGGGTTATTTACTATCAGTGTGTCAGTGGCAAGAGCCTGGTTTGGTCTTTACTGCACAAGAGGGAAGAGAGTAGCAAGAAGGGTTCTTGCCCTGAAAGCTTCTGGGCCATGACTCCCTGCTGCAGGCAGGCAGCGACGGAGCCCCCAGGAGTGGCTGGCAGCTGTCTCACGGCTCCAGCTATTCCCAGAGGATCCCAGCAGTGCCGAGGGTCCGCCATCATGAGCAGCGTGCGCACACTGCAGAGGCGGCCTGCGCCCTTCCCTCTTGCTGTGAGGGCAGGACTTGGAGACAGCGTAGGCTCATGGCAGGGCTGCATCTGGAGTGCTGCAGGACTGGTAACCTGTGGGCTGTTCCGTGTGCCCTGCTGAAACTGCGAGGGCTCAGTCAGCAGCGTCCCCCAAAGGACTGGCAGCTCCTCTAACCCCGTACCTGCTGCACACAGTGAATACACGCTGAAATGACTCGTGAGTCACATGAAATACAAGGTGTTGCCCTTTCTGAGCAAAATGCCTCTCCATCTCAGCCGTATATGCTGCTAAAGGGGTCGGGGCTAGGGCCCATCCTCTTCAACATCTTTGTTGATGATTTGGATGAGGGAATTGAGTGCACCCTCAGTAAGTTTGCAGACAACACCAAGCTGGGGGAAGTGTCGATCTGCTGGAGGGTAGGATGGCTCTGCAGAGGGACCTGGACAGGTTGGATCGCTGGGCAGAGGCCAACGGGATGAGGTTCAATGTGGCAAAGTGTCGGGTCCTGCACTTTGGCCACAACAACCCCAGGCAGCGCTACAGGCTGGGAGCGGGGTGGCTGGAAAG